>LUCH01000142.1:0-18602 GCA_013368495.1 Paragonimus heterotremus | reverse complement strand
TTGGGACAGCTTTTGACATTCGTCCACCTACATAACGTATGCACTCCAAATGAATTATCTTCTGTACCTGATTTTAGGAATTCGATGATACAAAATACTGTTTAACGTCACATCGGTTTATGTGGAATAAGCTCCATTTAGTTGGTCACTTTCTCTCGTTCGTGGCACAAAATTGTTATGTAAAGAAATGTGAAGCAAATTTCTACGTCTATTTTGTATAAAGTTTCTGGACGGACAGTGTCATTCCGGAAATGATAAATTGCACGATGACCGATCAGAGTCTTCAGTTGATCCAACGGACAACTCTAGAAATTGCAAGGAGTTCAAGTGGAACTTTAAATTTTACGACTGTGAAATGTTACGAAAACCATGTCTCTTGCTGCTGGAAATGTGTCTGCTCACCTGCCCGTTTTAGTGCTGTATCATATCCAGACAGAAAAGAACAGACCACATAAGAACAAATAACAAAAACTGTATTCTGTTTGAAAGAAAGAAAACATATTGTTGAACAAATCCTCATGGTGTTCATGAATTTCACATCATTCTAATGAACTGTTATGCTTCTAAATATATGAGGTACCCAAAAATTTGGCTTGGAGTAGTTTTACAAACAATTGGCCATACAATAATGGCGGTGAATTTAATAGAAGACTTTGCTAATCACGGCAAACACAAGTCTGTCACAAACTCGATCTAAACCCACTGTGACTGATTTGTTTCTAGATCAAAGGGGCTTCAGCAAAAAGCAGTAAATGCAAGTACGTCTTCGGGTTCACTGCACGAACTAAATACACGTGGACTTCACGCTTAATATAGGGCACATAATTTGCGAACGAAATGCTGTGATAGGGTGCCGAATGTCCAGCAATCATTTTGACAATGATCTGTTCTAGTCTAACTGATTGACCTTTCCCATTTGAATCAGTTTTTGCTGCTCCATCGACACAATAATATTGTTATTGGATTAGATTTGATCCAGGAGGACAAATGTTCTGTGCAAAAAGCACAGAAATCAGTCTGGTCTAACCTACAGAGATCGCCGTTACAGCAGGCTAGCCTCCTGTAATAACACTACCCAGTCGGTTTGCCGTTCATGCATTCGTCACAAATACGACGCGTGGATGAACAGGGTTTAATGCATTCAGAAGACTTCCGGACTGATTTTCGGTAAAACCCGTATAAAGAAACATCACTGTAGGTCTTGAGGAACTCGATCCTTTCTGGTAAATCTGGCACACATTGCTCGGTCCTCTCCGAAAAGAGTGAACGAAGAAGATATCTTATTGCCAGCCCTCACATTGTAGCCAACAAGAGGAAAATTAACTTCCTCTGTATAAACCTACATTAGGCCTTTCATATCGTTCGGGAGCACATCGAAATTGTATTCATTCACACAAAACCAATTACCTGTGTAACGTAGGGTATGTTAATGAACGGTGGGATGGCATCACACGAAACAATGTATATATCGCCAACCCAAACGATACCCTGGTCAACGTCGTGAAGATTCAAATGGCTTTATGAAGCAAACTGTTTAGCTTATACATTCTCAGTCTTGTAAATATCTACGTTTATGAAGACTTTCTTCTTGTCATTAGAAGAACTATCGCCAACAATTTGTTCACTTCCGTGAAGCTTAGTCGTCTCAAAGAGCAACTTCCACTAACAACATAATCGAGCCCAAAGGAATATGTTCATATACGGGAGTCCACAAAACAGCGATAGTTAGGTGTGGTCCATGAGGTGAGAAAAGACGTTCACAATCCTACTCATGTCTGAACTCAATTTGGTCAAAGCTTATGCTGGCTACCGTGACGGATCGCGGTGGTTCGGTTCAGCATATTTGTTCATTTAACTCGATTAATTACGGATAATATGCATTGAAACATCCAAGTGTAAAGAATTAGTTGCCAATCTGCCGACAATTTTAATGATGTAATACTGTCCGCTAGAGTGTTAAGTTTGATTTCAAATGGCGGTAAATGTTGTGAAGAAGATGGACATCACGAAGGCAGAATTTAGCCTAATGATATTTTGGGCTTCAGGATGTGAAGTGCGTGGGGTACATTCGGGGTCCACTATTAACAAGACTGTGATCAGACGGCTCAGATACTATACATCCCTAAACACAGGTCATGCTGATGAACTCAACCCACACTAGTAACAGACATGAAGCAAAGAGGTTCCCTGTATTGAATGGAAGCAGTAAATGGTGTATTAGGCTATTTTTCTTCAGTTGGTACGTTTCCTTTCGCTCACAAGGTAAAATCCAACAGCCGCTTTGTAATTGGCCTGCAAACCACCTAGCATCGACCATATTTTCGGGGGGCAGGGGTTGAGAAGTGATTTTTGCAAACACTTGATCCTGGTGACTATCAGGGAAGCGATGGACAGTTATTTCGACCTAGGTGGGTCTAATGAGCACTATGCGTGCTGGAGAATTGAGGTCACCACCAGTGAGTAAGCGACAGATTGTAGTCCAAACATTTATCTGGCAATACGTATCCGCTAGTTAATTTACCTGTGTCGAGAGGTTTGCTAGATAAGCATCTGGAGTGAAACGATAGAAAGAAAACTAAGTTAACCTATACCAGTAAAAATAAATAACAAATACTGGTCTGTAAAACGCGATAATTTACTGATCGACAGAACGTATGATGCAACAGTCTTATTTGCCTTTTTCAAAAACGGACCATTACCACTTGAAGCGCGAAATAACCACAGCCGGTATTAGGATGATGAAACATAATCTGACCTGACAGGATTCTGAATGCACAAGCTGAGTCGATAACCTGACCAGCGCTTACTTAAGACCTGTAGATATTGGCTGCTTGCACGTTTTGATGGCAGTGCCCTTCTTTAATAACACAAACGTCTGCGCACATTTGGGAAGCTGTTTCTTTACTCTGGAGATGAACGTCTCTCAACTCTGACTGGCAGTTTCTTTACATCTATGAACAACTTGATGGAAATAGCACGGAGTGACAACAGGCCGGTCTCATTTGATTTGCGGTATATGTAATATCTGAACCTACTCAGATACACGGAATTTGCCTGCTTTAAACTTTTTCCATTAAGATTTGACCACAGCGTTATTTCGTGCATATTGCAGAAACATTCAGACGATATTTCCGCGCAAACCCTTCTTTTTATCACATCGACCACTTGTATGGATAGTGATTCCGACCTGTTATACCTTTATATACACCACTCGGATAACCGATTTCAATCCAATTCCTTCGCAATTCCGCTGTAGGTACTGAATCGTTTTGATTGTGTGAAGTTGGTGTTCATTCGGGCTCGTTGACGCTGACTTGGCATGAAAACAAGTTTAGGCAATGGTCAGACAACGTAGATTGATTCATTAGTACATACGTCTCCCTAGTTACCTTCAGGTTAAGGTGACAACCATGCAGTCGGCGCACTAGTCTGCCAACTATCTGTTTGAACGAGTAAACATTAACGTGAATGGCCTAGCGTCCATAGTACAATAAACCTGCTGTGTTTACGTCCAATTCTCGGTCAATCCCGAATGTGAAAAGCTTCCCAAACTGGTCTTAATGGATATGCCATGGCCTTTTCATCTACTTTCCTGTGAAGACCAGCCTGTTGCCTCTCTGTACTATTTCCATCAATTTGTTTATAAATATAAGGGAACTGCTCATCAGAGTTGAGAGACGTTTATCTCCAGAGTAAAGAAACAGTTGCACAAATGTGCGCAGATGTTTGTGTTATTAAAGAACGGCACTGCCATCAAAACGTGCAAGCAGCCATTATCTACAGGCACTAGGTAAGCGCTGGTCAGGTTATCAACTCAGCTTGTGTATTCGGAGTTTGACTATGGTGTTTTCACAGGTGGTGTTGGGATTCAGTTGGTGGTGAACAGTGTGATCAGTTGGGTTGCATAGAACGTGCACTCCATAGACGCCGTGAGACGGAATTTTCAAATGGTGGCAATGTCATCAACCTCGTGTGGCAAACGAAGGTGGACATTATTTTACCCACCCCCTACGCTGTAAACGATAAGCTGTTTCGCTTTCGATCTAGTGGTGCGCTTGAATCAAATCGTATTCTCACCCGGTACTAATTAACACGGAAATCTCGGTTCCGAAAATGTCGCAACTGTTCCGGTATTTGATTCTGAAGACGAGTCAAAAGTCGCGCACAAAGGAAACCGCTTTGTTCCGCCCCAAAATGTGTGCGTCAAAGGTGACAATTACAAAGTAGTTATGGGGAACGTGATGACTAAACATTCCTAAGACATCAAGGAGAATAGTTATCGGACAAAAAATTTAGGTTCGCTAATGAGCATAGCGGTATAAAGAGTCTCGATCGATTTGAACAGTTCCGCTGACTAGGACTGAGTCAATCGTTTTGTTTATTTCCCACGACGGAGGCGGCTAGAGACGGTTACACAGTGGGCGCCCCAACATACATTTAGTTTGCGAGCTGTTGAACACATCAGGGCAGCCGGCTTCTGTTTGCTGAATTTCTTCACAAATTCCGATGGATGGCCATTTCCTTGGAGCATGGTTCTTAATATTGGCATCTCTTTGGCCAGTGTTTCTCTTGAACAGATTAGTCTTCCGCTACAGAACAAAGTTCTCACTAGACCCAGCTTGTAGTGGATCGACGCAAAACTGAAAGTTTATGTACTGCCCAGTTCGTGTGCATTACCTTTAGATCGATCGCATTAGGGAGCGGTTGTTTTGGAGCTTTATTAGAACATCCATCTTGCTGGTGCTCAGTGTTGAAGTTACTTTTGAAATTCATCCTGTTCATTGAATCGATCTAACTCGTTGTCATCGTCTTTTTATCAATAAGTATCCACATATCGTCAACATAACGTGGATAGAAGTGAGCATAATTGATAACAGCGTCTGTCCCTCGTGGGCAACAAAAATATCGTTTGGTAGCGGATCGATTGGACTGCTCATACCAACACCATCGATTTGTGTATAGCCAGTTCCCTATAAGTAGACTTTTAAGTTCGCTGTGCACAGTAGGATGAGATTTAATTGAGATGTAGGCAAACCTGTTCAGTGGATGTGTCAATATGTTGACAAGTTATATCAACCGTCTGTACCAGAGGAACGTTTGTAAACAAAGAAGCAATGTCCAAGCTGGTTGTTTCTATAGTCCAAACCCTCTGGTGAATCGATTAGCTGAAAACTACTTCTCACAGATTTCCGAATCATTGATTACCCTTTGGGCTGGAGAAGTTGGCCAGCCAATGTTCCAACTTGCGTTGTGGTGAATTAGACATAGTAACACTAGCCTCAAGGGTACACCAACTTTGTGGAGTTTGTACGAGCCATAGAGTTGGAGGGTATATGATCCTCTAGGTGTAAAAGACTTTTCCGTTGAGTGCTCAATGAAGTGTCCTTTCAGCAGTGCTTGTACCTCCTTATTAATGCGTCTTTCAAATGCACCAGCCTTATCTGCTGAGGTATCCTGGAGAAATATGGTTGTATCATTTAATAATGATTGCATCCGTGAGATACAGGTGGTCTTGTCCAAAACCAAAACGCCGAAGTCTTTGTCTGGTTGTATGATCATCAGCTTCTCATTGGTTCTTAGTCCTGAAATGGGATCAGTATGTTTTAGAGTCAGAATTATATTTCGTTTGCAGGACGTATATCTGTGTTGGTGCTTGAGGTCAATTTAGCTGGCTTTACATCAACTGCAAGCGTCTTCTGATACCGGAATGAGTTGTAAGAGTTGGTCAGACAGAAGCCTGAACTGGATCTGTGACTCGGTGCTAATTAATTAAGCCTGCCGTGGACTTAGTATCCCTTCCAAACCCACCAGCCAATTATCCACCCCACTTTCTAGTTACCCAGAATAGAGGCTGTTTCATGTCATGTTAAATGTTACCGATAAATCATTACGAAATGTTTTCGTGTAGCATTCTGGATACAAACAGTTTGCCATTTTCTTTGGAGAAACAGCATCTTATAATCACGAGTTCGCGATATGAATACGTTTATGAGGCATTTCGGCTACCTGTGACCATTCAACTGTCTGCCACCTTCGCTATCAGTAAACTGACAATTTCAGTAAGATGTAACGGTAAACCTAGATAAATTTGGCGTCTACGTTTACTGGAACCTGGCCGAAAGTTTGATGAAAGTCTTCACACGTTCAAGTAAACATCACACGGAAATTTTAGGATCCCAGCCTCAGCGGTCGTCGAAAATGTCCACATGTTAAATATGAATGTTCGTTTGTCCTTCGGTTCATCTTTGTAGAAATACCGATGGTTTACTGGTTTTACTTTGTGGTAAAGAATTGTGCGCAAAACTGACTTATTGCAATGGTTCGTTTTGATGTGTAGTCCATACGATAAAACAAAAAGGTAACATTCCTAATTGTACGTTTACCTGCCGCATTGACATAGTAAATTAATCACAGGCAGCACTTCAGTTATATTGAGATGTTTTGGTAAAATGATGGTTCAGTACAAATGAACCATTTATTCTTCCATTTGATGCAGGAAAAAGTCTTCTTTACTCATTTATTCTGAGGCTGTCATGCTGGTCGTGATTTGTCAACCAATTCATTCTGACTGATTTTTGATTGTTTCCTCAACATCCAATTTCTGCTTCAAAAATACGCGCATCGTTTGAAATAGCACTGAAACACACTGTCCGATTAGATTCAAAGACCAATCAATCTTCTTAAAGCGTTCGATTAGTCAAACATGGTGCATTTGCTTTGTTCATTCTGTTATTAATCAAACTCAGTGTGATTGCTATTCTTGGTTATAAGCACACCGGGATTCATTGATTCACCAACTATGCAGTTAAGTTTCCATTAGATCAGTTTACACCACTCTTTCTGACCGTTTGAGACACACGGATAGTTTTTGGCCTGAAATCTGGAATTACACTTGAACAGGAGCTTACCTGTTAATTTTATAAACACTGGATGGCGTGTAAAACCTGATAATTTTGCATTAACCAGCTAGTATTTCACGTTTATTCTTATAACGGAAGACTTCAAAATTAGAATTTGGACAGCAGTATTTACATTCAGTAAAGGAACTTGGCACGCATATATGTAAAGCCCATCAGGTCACTACAGTGGTTTTGCAAACTTTTTGTGATCCATTGATGTGGATTAATCGTACACCTTTGGCCTAAGTCATAAGGGCAACCGGTGAGTGTAAAATGTGATGTTGTTCATAAGGAAACGAACGTTTTGTCTGTTTGGAGTGATTTGGTTTAATCTTTGCGAATGAGGAATGAAGAAGAAGTACTTCACTTTGACAGCCGGCCCTCTCTTCTGATTGTCTCAGCTTTATGAGCTTCACAGTTCACTTCATACAGTTGTGTGGGAATCATTAGTTCACTAGACTCGTTGCCGGTGCGCATTGATAAGTAGTATGAAATGAGGCAAATAAAACTAAGCGTAAATTATACCTAATCAAGAATCACAGTGCGCTAGACTTAAACTGTCGAAGCAACATTCGCCTGATCACTATAGAAGAAGGCAACTTAACTTCTGTGTTAACTGTGATCCATTATTTTGCGAGGGGCGTTCAGGTGAAATGAAATATTTACACATTATCCCCTGCACTCGTAAATGTTGACGAATGCAGCTCATGTGTTTACGTTTTTTAAGACGCAGAATGTCTATTAGTATACATGGAGTGTTTATGCTGAAATATATACACACTTCTTTGAAACAGTTCGCATTCAAATTCTTTAGGATTAACTTTATGAGAGCGGTTCGACTATAAAAAATTACTTTGAATTGCAGACTGTTGCACAAGTTAAAGTATTGCTTGTGACAGAAACAAAGTGTTAACTCACAAGAATGAGTCACTTTTGCTCCAGTGACTAATTAATGGCACCCCTCTTCTTCAACGTAAGCAATGACCCGAGAATGAGTAAAGAAATTTGAGGTAAACTGAACAGTTGAGTAGGACAGTACTTTTTCACATTCAAAAAACGACCCTGCAGTGTTTATTGTGTAAACGTGTCCCTAATTCAGCTTTGACGGTTGATGCTATCCTCTTGATTCTCCTCACTGGTCATTGATTTGCAAACCGTCAATCCTACCGAAAATGGTTAAAAACTGTTTGAATACTGTTGTGGTTTATAAACATCATTTATTCTGGGTATTTGATTTAACTGTCAATATACTGCTGACAGTACTTACCTGTCAGGTCAGGCAGCCTGTCATTGTGGTTTCCACAAGTTTTGTGGTACTACATTCGGCTGTTTTCAACATAACTAAAACTGAATGAGTGATTTCAGGTCAGGAGCTAAGGGTATTTCTAAACTGAATAAATCACTGTGTCAGTTGTTCCAACTGAAGCAATTGTGTGCAGAATTTTACAAGACTTAAACAAGGCAATTCTAACCGGCAAGCTCAGGAATCCATCTTTCTAGGAAACTGCCAAAAATACTTCACAGACCATAATATTATTCCATTATATCAATAGTATAAATTGTGGGTTGTAAATCGAATTAATGTTCTTAGTAACTTCCTTCACCAATAGTTCAAAAACGATGACAACGTCAGTTAACATCGTTCGAATACTTCACTATTATCCAACCAACCGTTTGACCTTCGTGATTAGCAAAAGGGGTGACAGAGACGTTTTACCCAAGATACAGTTCGTGTTCACTTGAATGCATTTAGCAACATTGTGTGTGACATTCTCACCTATTTTTAGAAAATTATGTGCATACAGATACCCAGCTGAACATTGGTCATACAACGTAAACAACTTGATGAGGATGATGATACCCAAAAGCACCACGCTTGGTCCGTTTAACTGAATGTCCTAAGTGGTCTTACCACAACATCAACAAGTCACCTAAAAGAATGAGTGAAGCTTTAGCCATTTGAGAACATTAACCGTTTTATCAGTCCAATTGGATTGTAGTATTATTGACGAGGTTTCCCATAGAACAGCTAAAGCGATTACAACATCCATCAATTTCCTTTAATTGCTGTGTCGCAAACGCAGGGTTCACGATCTCATAGTGTACAAATCAGAGATTCGGCCCATTAATGCAGAATTTGCTTCTAGACTCTCGGTATTCGATCTTTGCTGGCTTCGTCAACGTAGCAGTATTGAATAGGCTGACTGTGTGAGAAACAGGAGAGTTCATCAGTAAGTATTTGAGAAAGTTGCAATTTCAAGTCAGCTACCCGGACAATCAAGAACGTAAAATCCTCCCTAGTTGGGTCGGAAGCCTGCATAGCGGCAGCTGTTTATGCATTGCTCGGTATGACTGCAAATATTTGAACATATAATATTTATAATGCTTCCAGACAATGAAGTGGTAACGGACTATGAAGACCTTTGTCATCCTGCTGAGTGAGGTTGATCGGTCCTTCTTGCTGGTTAATGATGTCTTGACCATCCTTCACATCAGTGGTTCGAGGTACTTTCTGAACAGAGCAGTGCCACATGGACAGTCTCCAGATTCTCATTATTTCGGACCAACTGCTTGGCTCTCGGTCGTTTACCTGAAAAGCATGTTTTCACTGACAAAATTATTAAAATCCGCCGAGTGATGAATAGTCGCGCCTGAAACCGTTTCAGTTGCACCCCTATTCAACCACACAGGGTAGTGTGTACGAGAGAAACGTATGATGCTCAACGTGAGCAAACAAATTAGTAAACAAAACAGCTGATTGAAAAACATCGTAGCCTTCCAGTAGGTTGTGACGTTCATAACGGGTCTGAAACGGAAACGACTGTTAGATACTACGAACCCATTAGTATGCAACTGGTTCATCCTGGGCTCTACGCTCAGGACAAGTTTGTGCGAATGCAGCCTCTCCCAAACAGGAAACAATCATCCTCAGAATCTGGGACAATGATACATCTGAGCACTGTTCATAAGCAGATGTGGCTGAGTGTTTGTATATGATACTGCAGTCGTGACTATTGCAAAATACAACGCGCAGTGGTCAACACGGTTGCCTCATCAAAGGATGGCTGAAGTTTTACTCCTGGTCATACAAGGAGTTACAATACTAGTGAGTTCTAACAAGACCAAAACTCAAGTTCCGTGTTTCTTATTGGAATAGAATGACCGAATAAACCATGAAATTACGGCATCAACAAATAAGCGTGAGTGAACTCCAAATTACATAGGACAAAATCTCTAAGTTTTATAAATAATTGCCCCTTTGGTTCTCCATTCTACTTTTTTATACATCACTAGCCGGCCAACAGGACTTCACGATGTTCACAATACCATACTTCATCTTTTCACATAAAGCTGATTCGTATCTGGTGGGGACATAGTAAGATACGCATGAACATTTTCCACTCTCCCGCGTGCAGCGCGTCTTTTTCGTTGTATCGGTGATTAAGAAAAATTCATTGGGTCGTAATTAATTTTTTCACGAAATAATTATTACGTCGATATAAAATGTGTGTAGGAAAAACTACACAAGGTAACATTTGACATTACATCACGCACGATCAAACTATGGTATGCGAGCGTTCGAACTCATTTGCTTGTGAGAGGTGCTATGATGGTTCCAGAGCTTTGCTAGTAAACACAATAACTACCTTTGCAAACCTTACAGAAGTATGAGTATAGTGTCTGTTTTCCTACCTGGTTTGTTGAAAATTCCATGATTGCGTGGGAACTGCGATTGGTTATGAATTGTGCATAATATGATTGTGTTGAGAACATGTCATTACATAAAATTTGCTCGTTTTGCAATCGACAAGTTAGACAGATCGTTGGCACTAGAGTTACTCTCCACACATAGTAAGTAAATGAATATTTGTTCACATGTTTTGGAGTGAGCTTTTTAGCTTGGCTTGTGCGAAGTACATGGACTCGTCAAACTGTTGACATGCACTCTTTTAGGAACACACACGCTGTCCGATGCAATCGGATGGAGTGAACGCTGTTCATACAGTACCGCATCTAAGTTTGAAGCGTTCTAACATCAACGAACTGTGTATGTATACTAGCTGCGCAAAGGCAGTGTGATAGAAAATTACCAAACATTTGTAAATTTATGTGCAGTGTAATTCATTGACGCAGGTAAACATGGGTTCCTATATTTAGCCTCATCCCACTATCCAGATGAATACCAAATAAACAGAGTTAGGTTCACCTGGATTTTACGAAAGTGACTACACTTGTTTTATGTTTAAGTGCATTGGACACCATATTTAGCCACGAACCTATGTTCCACTTTCAGGTTTATTCCTATATGATCTCAGTAGTTAGAACTGAAAGTAGTGCAGGTAACATTCTAGTGACGAACGAAACTCGTATTCAAGTCAATCAATTGACCAAAGCGATAATTGCGATCTCAGGTCAAGCTAAGCCTAGTACTTAATCACTGACCACCATATCAATGGATCGCTAACAAAATCGTGAGTTTACCTCAGTCAAATTAATGCGTGAACAAATTCAGGTTTATTTAAGCAGTTTGTTCAAGCCAGTGATTATTGCATTCTGTGTCCGTTTCACTGCGTTTTTCGTAATCGTGTAGCGTTTAGTTAACGCCCTGGAGAAATATGAAGCCATATATATTGTCGTACACCTATGTGTTACATTGCAACTGGTAGAAACTTACGAAACGTTGAATCCGTGTCCTGAAACAGGAGATTTTGCTCCTTTGTATTCTACTGCTCACTATACACAGTTTTTTATTCAAAGTTTGTTTACATGCGCAAATATCACATCGGGTCCGTTGTTCTTGTGTGCGATGTGTATATGTCGAGTTCACTGTTCGTTACTCTCCGCCTCTATTAAGATAAGCAAAGCAACTTTTTCCCGTAACAAATTTGAACAGAGAAGTCAGAAACAGTTTTCTGCACAATGTATCTCTCGAGCACATTTCGCTGCATCTCATCAGGTACATACTGCAGTCTGTGTTTATATAGCAAAGTTCAGTGGTCATTGTGAAGTTAAACAACAAAATCAACAACCACACCACACACGCACACACACACATCCACACACATCAATTACCAGGGCAAATTGGTACTGACGAACAAATCTTTCTGTACACAGAGGGGTGGCTTCCATTTGCTAATTGCTACCGCCTCTGCAAACCGGAGAAGCCTTCGAATTTTTGTTGCGTAACGTATCCGAAACGCCTTCTCCAGGTTCAGTTGGGGTCGACAAGTCAACAGGTGTCGGGCGATCGATGATGCTGGTTCCCTGTGACTTGTTACATTCTGACTTGATCCCTGTGTTGTTGTATCCATGAGTGTTTTGCGAACCCAAACTGGAATGTGTTCATTGACCCGATGACGTAACTGCCGCTCCGTTCTGCCTATGTAAGTGGCCCGGCACTCACATGAGAATTCGTAGATGATGTAAGATTTGGCGTTGAGCGGTAGCGGTGTTTTCAACGGTGGAGTTGGGATTCGGGTGGTGGTGAACAGCATGACCAGTTGGGCTGCATAGAACGTGCGTTCCATTGCTGCCGTGAGACGGGTTTTCAACAGAGTGGCAATGTCATCACCTTTGTATGGCAAACGGAGATAGACATTTAGTTTCGGAACTGTTGAACACATCGCAGCGGCCGGCTTTTGTTTGCTGAATTTCTCAACAAATGCAGATGGATAGCCATTTTCTTTCAGCGTGGTTCTCAACAGTGACATCTCTTTGGCCAATGTTTCTTTTGAGCAAATTCTTCTTGCGCGATAGAACAAGGTCCTCACCAGACCCCGCTTGTACTGGATCGGCACAAAACTGTGAAAGTTCAGGTACTGCCCAGTCCAAGTGTGTTTCCGATAGACAGATCGCAGTAGGCAACCGTTGTTCTGGCGCTTCATGAGAATATCCAAAAACGCCAGGGTTTCATTCGGTTCGTGCTCAATGGTGAAGCTTATTTTGGAATTCAGCTTGTTAAACAGTTCCGAAACTAAATGTCTATCTCCGTTTGCCATACAAAGGTGATGACATTGCCACTCTGTTGAAAACCCGTCTCACGGCAGCAATGGAACGCACGTTCTATGCAGCCCAACTGGTCATGCTGTTCACCACCACCCGAATCCCAACTCCACCGTTGAAAACACCGCTACCGCTCAACGCCAAATCTTACATCATCTACGAATTCTCATGTGAGTGCCGGGCCACTTACATAGGCAGAACGGAGCGGCAGTTACGTCATCGGGTCAATGAACACATTCCAGTTTGGGTTCGCAAAACACTCATGGATACAACAACACAGGGATCAAGTCAGAATGTAACAAGTCACAGGGAACCAGCATCATCGATCGCCCGACACCTGTTGACTTGTCGACCCCAACTGAACCTGGAGAAGGCGTTTCGGATACGTTACGCAACAAAAATTCGAAGGCTTCTCCGGTTTGCAGAGGCGGTAGCAATTAGCAAATGGAAGCCACCCCTCTGTGTACAGAAAGATTTGTTCGTCAGTACCAATTTGCCCTGGTAATTGATGTGTGTGGATGTGTGTGTGTGCGTGTGTGGTGTGGTTGTTGATTTTGTTGTTTAACTTCACAATGACCATTGAACTTTGCTATATAAACACAGACTGCAGTATGTACCTGATGAGATGCAGCGAAATGTGCTCGAGAGATACATTGTGCAAAAAACTGTTTCTGACTTCTCTATTAAGATACTCGAATTTTTGTCTTGTTCGGGTTCACAAGTATCATATCATGATACTCTGAGTGACCATGTGATAGAAATGCAGCGGAATTCTAGAACATTTTTCACCAGTTCCCTCACTACTATCATGTTTCTGAAGGAAAGTTTAAATGTCGTACGATTTGAGTTTTGTCTGGTTGGATCGGCTAGATGCGTATGCAATCGAATAACCCTGAAATTAGTTCAAATGTCAACCAGCTGTGTCTTGTGCGAACAAGTAGTTAAGTGTAGGTTGGAACATTTACTTTGAAGTGACAGTCCAAATGCATATTGAACACATTTTTGAGCCGAAATAGTTATTTCAGTTTGAGGAAGATTAGTACTGTACACTTGTCAGAACAAATCCCTTCATGTTTGGCACCAAAATTAGGACAGTTTTTAAACCATTTTTCTACGCAACTGTGGAGAGTCAGTGGTTAAATTTTTATGAGCGTGGTTTATGGTTTATTCCGTTGACCTAGTCGATATTTCCTAGATGCCAACTATAGTTGCATGTCAGTTGTTTGGGCTTAGACTACCCGATTGTATCACAGTATTAATGCGGTCATGCAAATAAACATGAGTAGTTGATAAGTGGTTTCATACTAAATAAGGCGTTGAACAATTTTTACGTTTAGATTGTTGGCTACATAGTTTAGTTGGTGAAGAAATCTAAGACACACAAGTTGGCTGTTTCACTGATAGTTTGAACCCAGTTGCTGTTGAGACATTTTTGTTAGGATATCATTTGCAACATAACGTGTCTGTTCGCTTTGCAGTCAAACGTATCACCGTTATTCGCTGGTAGTTTATTCACTGATTTTATTTTATACAAACAAGTCCACAAAGGACTGTTGATTCTCTGAACATTTCATCTATTCTGATAAATATACACTGTATATTGGTCTGAAAAATGTTATTGTGTTTCGAATGTACAGTGTTGTTACTTTCAATCGTGAAAACTCGGTATCCTTGTTACTGAAAACTATCACCGTGTTAACTAGAGAGAAACGTTTCTTAAATTCACTTGACGGATGAGCCTAGCTGCGAAAGTTTTGAACGTTTTTTATCCAAATGAAAACTACATCAAAACTGGAAATGACCATTTTTAATAGGAGACAACACGAACCAATTTGCACTTGAACTCAGAATAAAACAAAAGGAAACGTTCACTGTTGTCACAGCTATTGCTTGCGTCAATCATAAGCGCAATCCAAAATTCATCTGCAATTTTCTCTCATACACCAACTTGGTATGCTACAGCGTGATGCATGCACAGTGCACGAAAAAATGCTCATTTAGCTAATGGATGTTTGATCGACAAGCCGACGGTACAAAGCATCATCAAGCGTTTGAGTAGATCAGACTCCAGGCTCAACTGATTTTCTTATACAAGGCATTCAGATTGAAACTCGTTTAATTTGGTATGTTTTTTCCATGATGAAAAATGGTTATTAACGTGAACTTTATCAAATTATGCCGGCTTACATAAACCTAAGAGATTAGCGGCTGTAATTTATTTCAACAAATGACGACAGCAACCTTTGATTTACTGATAAATCTGGACGTCAAATACGCCCATTCTTTCTCATTGTGGGAGCTGTCGTTTTGTAATTTTTCAAAGATGAGTCTGACATGCATAGTAAAATGAGTGAACTATCTCGTGTGTGTCATATAAATAAAGGTGAGTAAGAAGCCTCATCTCTAACATTTTACAAAGTTCTACTTCGTAATTCATTTGTGTAACATGTGTCACAGCTGTGTAGAACAGATGCTGTGCAGAGTATGTTAATTTTGGGTTCTCTGACGTTGAAACCTACAAAAATCAAACTTTACTTCAGACTCAACGCTAGTGCTGTTGATCACTCTTAGTCTACACAAACACAAAAGTGACTGGATTGAGCGACTATATCAGCTTCTGTCTACAGTCCTTAAAAACTTATTTGATATAAAACGAAACGTTTGCTTTACCACTGAAATACATCCAAGCTAGATTAATAAAATCCTATATTGTTCAACGTGTTACACGTAAGACGTGATTGTATTAAAAGATTCCCCGTAAACATAGACATTCCGTCATTCATTAGAAAAGACAATAAATAAGATGATAATCGCAGCAATAGACTTTTAAATCCATTGTGTATCATAGTTTACTAAAAATTCGTACAATGAAAGGCCACTCGAAGGCAGTCCAACAAACAACCTCCCTCCGTCTGGCTCCAAGTTACATTCAGGTGTAATCTGAAATTCTGTTAAGACAATGGAAAGTATGGTCACCTAAGTTAGTTTTTTCTCTAGACGTAATACACTATATTGCTGGTATTTTGACAATCGAACCGTTAATTTATTTTTTCCAACCCATGAATAGTGAATGTGACGCTTTGTTATTAGCCAAGAATTTGCCTTATTCAACGATAGTTCAATAATTCCGTAAAAAAGGGAAATCACATTAGCGATAGTATATTGCAGTAATAAGATTAATTGATTATAAAATATATGCATCTGACCAGGAAATTTCAATGTGCTGTCTTTATATGATCATCATCCTTGATTTCGATGTTAAACGATGATGTATTCGGGTAACTTTGTTAAAAAGAAATGCAACGAAATATCATTTGTGAAGTTAACTTTTTAATGATAGCGTTCCGCTGAAACTGTCACTAGGAGGACACTATTACTTGTCCATTAATACCTCCAGAGTTTTCGACAGCACATCGTCAGACGAAGCCTATTCATATTGTTCTAATCTCTGAATAGAACGCAATTATACTGTTTGGACCAATGTTTATGGTATTTCGAATCTTACTACTGTAGATGTTCGGCTTATTTGTCAAGTTAGTTCCAACTTTTTCGTGCAATTCTATTCACCAAAAGTTTGTATCTACATGTAATAAAGTAAGCCAAGTTCAGTCCGTTAGACAGTTTTACTTAACCCACAAATATCCATACGCTTCAATTCCACAAAAATGCCACGAATGAACAACTTCCGGCCGTTATTGGCATCTACACAGTTTCATTTTCAACCGAAGTTTTACGCTTTACACATTTCATACAAATAAGATGGTATCTGATTTTTTTCCTGCGCATACGGTTGTCAAACACTTTCCTTTATGTAGTCGCTCTTCACCTGTTACTTTAGGATGCGACTTCTACCTGCAATGCAACCATCTTTGCCTTAGTCAACAGTTTCTCTATTTCCCGACGAAAGTCAAAGACAATTGATGAGATTCGGTGATCAGTAGCTCATGATCCACGGGTCAAGTCTCAACCGAAACAGTGATAAGTACATCGTAAAGTGAAACGATCACAAACCGGACGTAAACCCACTGCCTTAGATAAGGAATCGGAACTGAGATTACAGACCTTACTAGCGCTGTTGAGCAATGTGAAATCGGTTTCGATTCAGAAGCATGGCTTCGGACAAATGAGCAAAATGACCGAAGTCCTTATTTTCGGTCTGAAAATTCTAGGAGCCCTGCACGCCACACAGTAATGTAATTCAAAGAACAACCGTTTATTAAAAACATCAGCAAAGTTGAATAACACTGCAGCACTTTCAAGTGCTTTACGATGGGCGAATTGATAATTAGGCAACTTAATCATACATATTTTTATGAGTTTTATCTTCTCTTCATGTCCTTGAAAAATTAATTAGCAGCAGGTTTCGTGTCTGTTCATCGCCAGTTAAGGCAAATCGTTCTAATGATTGTGTCCTTGTATCTAACGGAACAAGGTATAGCAACGTCTGTTTGGAATTCAGTGATTGGAAGTGACTTTGCACAGTATAAACCCACTTGTAGGTAGGCCAGATTGAAGATCGATCAACAGTTCCGTGGGGTAGATTTTATCATGACGTGTGTTAAACCCTGAAAATCGAGTTCAGATCATAAAGCAGTGGTGCAGCAACCGATCTGGAAAGAACTTTCAGTAGCATGTAATGAAAGACGTTCCACTGCTGCACACGTTCAAAATCTGTTTAAATCGCTGGTTAAATAAACACACCATTGGCACAGCGTCCCAGTAGTTCCTCCCACAGTAATTCCTTAGTTAGATTTTTACACATTAAAGTTCAGTTTAAGATCAGGAGCTTTTATTCATTATAAACTAGTTAACTAACCGTAACTCATATGGCATCAATTCCTGATTATTCTGTAGCCATTAAGGACCGATGGTATGAATTATATGAGTTTGCCAATGCTAGATGATAAAATACATTAGTTTACTCTGGGTTTCACTTCGTTCAGAAAACTCCACCTTAGATGAAGCCTTATGTGCTTACACTTTGCTATATAACGAAAAACAGTAAGGGTTCGGCGAATGCTTGGATCCACAAAAACTGATGCGCAAAATACCAGAATAAACAGAATATTCAACGGCACCTTTGTTTGGCCCGTTGTTTGATTTAGCTAAGGTCCTCAGCAGCTTTCGTCATGACTTTATGAATAACCTTCGTATGAGTCAAGATACTACACAAAAGCGGCTATCTTACTCACATAAACTTGATGTGGTAACAGTTCAGAATCGGTTTTTAAAAACTTTAACAATCAGTAACAAATACACTATACCTTGTCGTATTAGTACGAGAATTATGAAAATGGACATCCAGTGAGAAGCCGTTGTGAGTGAAATTATGCGATAGACCGGTGTAAAGTATTTTGATAGCATTCTTGGAAAACGGAATCGGTAACAAATGAAACAATTTTTCATTCTCTGGTTGACAAATTCAACGTTTAATTGCCTACCATTTGGAGCACTGCGTAAAACGAAATATGCTGAACTCTTAGAGCCCAATCTGTTTGGTTCAGTGATTCTAAACCAGAATTATCTCAGCGTATGAGAAAAGCGTCATACTTACACGCGAACTCATTCTAAGAGTGCTACTCACTGACTTTCCCTCAAATGGTGCCGTCATAACTGAATGGAAGGAGTTAAACGTGTAGTGGATCTAAACGCTATATACAACTCAGAAGTGAGTGCGAAATCAAAAAGTGACAAAAAATG
>LUCH01000141.1:261348-312479 GCA_013368495.1 Paragonimus heterotremus | reverse complement strand
GTCCGTGGTTTAAGTCCCGGCAATGGCGATGATATGCACTACTGACGAGCTCTAATGAGAGCGAAACTCGAGTCTAGTGCTTCTTTTCGAAAAGGGTCGACTGGAAAGTCTATAGGAATACGACAGCTGCGATCAACTGTGGGTGATTTTCAATCTATGTGAAAATCCAAATCCCCTACTTCTCATCATCAAAAGAAGATAACTTCGGAGACCGATCAGCAGTCAAGTAACTTTTGGGTGATGATGTAAATCACACAGCCAGGAGCTAAACAAACGTCGTGTAATTTTTTCTTAATGTAAACTGTGCGTGAAATTGTCATTCAACGGGTTGACTTTGAAATACTGTTCGTACTGGGTTAGTGAAACTGGAAATTTTGATAGGCGATATGATAGTGTCACGAATAGGGTCAGACAAGAGCACGGGCTAAAACGTGAGTTGTCATGCACAAGTTGCGCAATTTGAGTATCTAAGACAAATGTTGTCAAAATGACTATTAACTTTTACGTAATGAGGGCGGAGAAACAGTGAAAACTCTGGTTGTAATTGCATGGACATGGAAAGTTAAACTTTCTTGTAAATCACACATACGAGACAGGAGGGCAAACTGGTGGCGTTAATTTTAATGACGGTCAGTACGTGCCATTTAGAAGAATTTTGTCTACTACCCGAATCAAATAAAACTAACGCTTGTCTACGGCAAGCACAACGTTTTCACATTTTGACTTTTCGAACAGCACCCACGTCTAGTTGATCTAGACTTTTTGATAATTCGTATACGGCATAATGACTTGGGCGATAACAGTTGGTTCCTACCGGATTTATAATTTGTTGGCGAGTCATATGTGTTCAAAAGCGTCTTGATTTAACATCCGCTATACTTATTTGAACTTGACGTCTGGCACATAGTGTTCACTTTTTCACAAATTTTCACACATGTGTAGTTTTGCCAGTGTGTTATCGCATGACGTTGAGAGTAATAGAAAGAGACCAGTTTTGTGCCGTACTTACATTGTGTAACTGACATTTTTGAGCTAATTATTTGCCGAAGTACTAATGTAAACCGATCATTCGGTTCTTGCATAAGAACCGGTTAAAGTAAGCTTGGTCAACAACACATCAGAGACACGCAGTTAGATTTGGTGAGTCTCATCTTGAAGTAACGGATGTGAGGCAGTTGTGCGTGTTTTTAAATTGAACCACTGAATACATCAACTAATGCCAGAGATCTGCAAAGTATTTGTCCGTCAGAGGTCAACCGTGGCCCTAGAGGGATTGCGGGGAACATACCTCTTTATGAACAGACATATCAAAATGCACACCGACGGATACCCAGATGACAGTGCGACTTATGTTCAGGCTCACTATATTCAGCCAGTGACGTTCTTAGCCTAATGATTTCCAAAATGGTTGACTCTCTGATCAATTTCATCCATTGTTCGCATTGTGTTAAGTGAACAAACATTATATTTGGTATGCTACTCATTACATCGGAGAAACTCAAAACAAATGTACATTAATGCCTGTGTTGTTTCAAAATCTCCACATAAACACAAATACAACGAACATCCAGATAAACAAGTGGTGTAATTGTTTAGTTTTTCACCTATCGGAAGTTCTAAGACCTTCCCCGGTGTAATATAAACACATTTAGATCAATGAAAATGCAACGGAATTCATAAACTTCTGCAGGTGCATGATCATATTCGAAGAGGATAGCTGCTTGTTCTTGTCTTGAATGACAGTTGAACAAGCACCGCATAAAGAAAGCCGCAAGCGTTGACCAGAATAATATGTAACCATTCAAATAGAATGAGTTCCGCATACGTGTCATTAAATCTGACACGTCATTTATTATTTCGTTATATAAAACAAATTGAAAATATCGCAATCACGAAATTTAAAGATAAACATAACTCAAATTTGATCGCACTCAAGTTTAAATCAATCATTGATGAATGTTTAGTGTGTTATTAAGATGTAGGAAAAAGTATTTGGTTGATAGACTTACTTGATTTTAGTTTGTGCAATTTTTAGAGAATGTGTTGGCCTCGTGTTACCGGATGCTGAGGTTGAACCAAACTTTGGACATCTAGTAAGATGTGTTTTGTTTATTCTGTTGACCAAATACGCCTTGTGGTTCAACTTGCGTTCTAATTTAATATAAATACAAACAGGATTCTTTGGATACTCTTGAGAAGCTATCGAAATTTTCAGACTCTGCTGTTGTTTTTGGACTCGTGGATTATTTTATGTTGATGAACGAGTTACATTTGAGTCCTCGTTCTCTTACACTTACCAGACTCTCATTAAGGCATTTTCTCAAGCAGTGATGTCTGAATCGTTTGTCTAGCTACGTAATAGAAAAGCACTTCAAATTTCCCAACTTCACAATTTTTCCACCACAATTTAATTTACACATATATGCCTATAGAATGGCAATTATTATCGTATAGTTGATAATTATTGTAAGGTAACATGCAAACAACCAACAGGATAGTTTTAAATATTTTTCGGTTTTCACAATCATCATATATTTAATATCAGTCATGCACAGGAAGAGGAAGGTTTATCACAAACTGGTTTTTATTAAAATATTTCACGCTTCGACTTATTAAAAGTTGGGTCCTTCAATTTGTTGCTCTGTTCTAAAATATTTTGGTGAACAAATAAATTTTAAAGACCCCTGTATTAAAAGTGTTGATAAAAACGGGAGGTTTTAGCTATTGTAAATGTAAGACAACAAATCGACCGTAAACAGTCAGATAGATGTCATGTTCATCTTGCGATGCATAGCATGGCATTTGGACGAATTTTGATGAAAACGCTTAGGCATGTTTGGGCTATACCTCACATTGATAATGCCTAACATAAAGTTGAAAGATGGTTCAGCCATATAGTATACAAAATTATTTACAGTTTTAACCTGACAAGAAGTTACAGTGACATTCAATCAGTCTCGTTTTCAGCAAATTTAATAACAACTTGATATCATAACGTTAAGCAGTGACCAAAAACATAAAGGTCTACGAATAAAATATAGTATACTGTTTGTATAGAGCAAAAGTGATGCATTCCAGCATCAAGACTCAACGAATTGGAGGGAGTTTTGTGCACTCACGAAAAATTAAGCAGAAAATTAGCCTGGTGTATATCTTCGACAACCCCCGCTTTCCGTTGTGTAAACTCTACTTAGTTTTAATTATACTTTCAATCTCTGCATAACACTTTGCTAATCTCACTTAAAAGGTTACGTGGCAATAAATATTGTGTACAACGTTAGCAGACTTTATCAAATACTATATAAGAACAAGTACACTGTACTTTCTTTTTTGGCTAGAACGGTTGTGTTGTGTGAAATCTGTCTGACAGTTGATCCAACAAACATCTAAACAACTGGACTTGCAAATAGCTGAAGCCCCCACATTTCAACATAGACTTTGCTGCAACAAAAACACAGGTCCAATATAATTTTCGCACCCTTCTTGCCTCCCATAAGTAGTATGGAAAACTTCCGGTGTTGTCAATCTGTGGTGCATTATTTGATCTGAGTATAACATACGTATACAGTAGTAGAATGCTGGCTATTTCGACATGGAATTTCATCACATAGGTGTTAGAAAAGTTCAACTGTAAATTATTGATTGGACAATGTGGCACCGAAATGCATTTCACAGGCGCCGAAGTAGTTCGTACACTTGTGATTCTGAATTAGCGTGTTCTTAAAGGCATACATTATTGTTTATCATTAGTTAAATTATTAGCTTCGTAGGGCAAACGAACACAGGTCAAGACCTTGTAATTTAAAAGTCAACAAAAGTAGCTGTTTTTTATCGTCCGTTTCAGCACTGGTCATTTTCCTAAACAATATCGTGGGTGGAACAAACCAAATTCATTCTACTTCTCAGACAGTCCGAATTTCCGTCGAAAGAAAAAAACCCATATAGATTTATCGTAAATGAGCCATTAGATGCTTTATATGATAGGTCTCATTATTTGCGTTGTATGTTTGGATGCACAGGAGAGCTTCCGTGTTCAGCTAATTAGAGTAAAGATGAGTGGCTGTGTGATAAAATTTAAGGTGACCTGTGACATTGCACCTGATCACGCCAATCTCAACCATGGCCGAGAACTATCACGGCATACTCTGCACTTATAGTGAAGATTACAATGAACCGAACGTCAGAAGCGTATGAAATGTTTCGTGTAAACCAGTTGCCGAAGTGTTCATCTGGAATGTTGGAAAAAAACGACAGGCCACCTCCATTGGTCACAATCAATAAGTAAGCGCACAGTCAATGGACATTTAAGGCATTGGTTTATGCTCTCATTTGTACATATTACCAATGAATGGTTACTATCATATTATGGACTTTAATCGTATGGTTATTGCTGCATACGTTGCATAAATTACCTAATCTGGGTGGTATATCGATGTAGTAAAATGCTGCTTCACTTTCCCTTGCGTAACTAATGAGGGATTGTAGAAACGAAAACAGTTTCACGGGATATATTTTCAGTGATAACGCATGGTGGTTCAAATTCTGCGCAGATTGAAGTGTTACAGGTTATCATGGTCTGTATGACATATTTTGCTGTTATAGCAATATACACAAGTTCTGGACCATCCTGTTTAGTACACTAAATCATAATGTAGCTTAATACAACTGGTAGTGAGTTATTGTAGTGGAAGTGATAAAAATAGTAACATTTCGATACTGGTTATCATGCATCCCCTCTACCTTTGTCATTGGGGGAACTC
Organism: Paragonimus heterotremus; assembly: GCA_013368495.1. Taxonomy (NCBI): domain Eukaryota; kingdom Metazoa; phylum Platyhelminthes; class Trematoda; order Plagiorchiida; family Troglotrematidae; genus Paragonimus; species Paragonimus heterotremus. The sequence goes on along the minus strand of LUCH01000141.1, from coordinate 307,719 downwards.
ACTCGTGTGCTAATTCAACAGTTGTCCGTCGAACACTCACTCAATCCGATAGCTAGATTTAAAATGTTAACGGTTGCCTCATTAATGATTGGACAATGTTTTCATTAACGGAGTATAACGAAAACATTTCGGTCGGTTTGATTTCAAGACTGTACACCCGATTACACGGTCTCTAAACCCATGGACAAATACAGGGGTTCCCAAGAGACTGTCATTAATTATTCTCTGAGCTGCCTAAGTAGCCTGTCGTCATCAGTCTCCTCACTCAAATTGTAGTATGTGTCCGGCACCCTGAGCACAGTGAGAACATAAAACAATGTTAACCAAAATCCACTATGAAGCAGTGTTTATGTTCACATATCAGCTTGATCGCCTGGATTATTGTATTTGTACTAACCTGCCAACTTTGGTTACGAAGTATTTAGCATAACTGTCAGACCTGGGTATTCAAAAGCATGTAGCCAACTGCTCTTCTAATTCCTCATGTCTATTCATTTCCCCAAGATAGAGTGGTATGTTACACTTTAAGAAACGCTGGTATAGATTACCATGAGTAAGAAAAACTGAATAATATTTTCTTGTTTCTAGCGTTTTTGAATTCATTTTGCAAACAGTTCTGAATTTTCTAGTGTTACTAAATGTGTGTATTGTCATCTCGTTTACTTTCCTCAGCCGCAAACGTAAACCTTGCAAGTTACATGTGACAGACAAACAAAGATGAACAGAGCATGGATGAGCATACACTCACATAAGCTATTATGTCATCAATACAGAGTAGCGGTTGAAGCAACCAATCTGGTTGTCATGATAGTGGTGACGCAATACTTGATGTGAATGTATACGTGTTCATACTCTGTCCATCCCTGTTTGTCTGTCGTTTATAACTTGCAAGTTTTAAGTTTGCGGCTACTGAAAGTAAACAATTTGATAACATATCGCAAACTATCTTCTTTCTGTTTTGATGAAATTGGAAATGGGAACTTATTCTTTTAAATGTGCATCTGAAGAGAAACACTGATATACGGCATGTGCATCTTCTCGTCATCTATCATTTATACTATTTATAGTGTGTGCTAACTGACGCATTTTTATTCTTCTGTAAACAAAACTGTATAAAAATATCGTTCCACAAATTGAATGTCACTCGCATTTGATCAGAGACTTTGCATTCATAAAGACCGTCCAGTTTGCCTCTTTTGAAAAAAAGTGCTGGAATAAAGTTTCGCTCCTGCGGAAGCTTGCCAGTAGTGCACACCCTCACTGCAGCTGGGTCTAGAAGTCCGGCTGCACCTCTGTGAGACACCCTTGTTGACCACTTTGCCATTGACATTACGTTGGAAAGGATTGCATCATCATGTGTAAACTCTCAGTCATGTGTTCGTGAGTAACACTCAGATTACTGGTTCAATACGGTAGAAGATACAGTAAATGTACTGTTAACTTAAAGCCACATAGCCGCTCTCAGTGATTTAGCTCATACCGTGTTATTTCCGTATGTCGTACATTAAAGCGATGTCACAGACTGACGCGCTTGCCATCCTAGTCAACGGTCAACTGATGTTAAATTCAACGGTCAGGCTTTGAATTATGAACCGGACGAGGATAACGTAAAACACAGCATGGTATTCTTCACATGTATGTTTCATAATCGTAACAGAATATATTCATTGTGGACATGGTCTGTGAACTACGCATGTGTATGAACATGTTTTTAAGGTTCGGTAAATCAGTTATTCTCACCCCATAAACACTGCTCGCTGCGTTGGCAAAACGTCGAATTTGTACAGTTCTGAAACATATGTGGACCATTCGGATGTGCTGTCTCCAATGACATTGTGTTCAAGCAAGAATACTCAACGTGTTACCCGTTTGCCATTCATTGTTTAACATACTCCAGATGGGTTTCGTCATGTCCGACTGCAGAAGTTACTGTGTGTTAGTGTCACGCGACCCCGTTTTTTTCCACAATGAATACACAATATTTCGCTGAATGCTCGACGGATGTCTCTCAAGGAATATGCATAGATGAACGGATTCATGCTGGAGTTTACGTAGCCGAGCCAGGTGAACAATGGGAAAAGAATCTCATCGTGTTGACGTATGAAGGACGGACTTATACTCTTGATGGTATTGTAGACAAAAAATGGCAACCAACAGAAAATAAACACTCCCATTATCATACCCAAAGTTTTCGCCGCTCTCTTCTCTTGTAAAAAACGATTCAGACGCTTTTTGAAAATGTGTAGTCGCGGTTTTCTATCTTCGTTTCCCGTGTCCACGGGCTGTCCCGATCGTATTGTACAAAATGTCCAGGGATTACATTCATGACAAGAGCACAAATATAAAAGGCAGCATGCCGAACCACGTGTGTTATTAGGATGAACAGTTGAATCGAAGTGAACCCGTCGGATACTTGGTGGCCTTGAATCGCCTTGTTGATGTTGATCTCGAACTCCACTGTTCTCTGGTGTAACCTGTTCCATAAAAGACCCACAGTCTATTTCTGTTCGCGAATCCCCAGGGCATTCGAAAGCGTTTTGAGTAAAACTTGGTTCTCTTTCAATCGGAGATATCGATGCATTATACTGCGCACCATTCTTGTTGCTGCCACCTCGGTGAACGCGCAACACGAGATTTTCTCCTGGTTTATTTCCGTTCGGGATTGTTTTAATTCCACAAGTCAACGACTTCAACACCATCGTGGCTGTGCGGTATATACGCCAATAAACAAAAATCATAACCAATAATGGCAGATGAAATGACACGCATGAAGAAATAAACAAGTATAGCTGATCTTCCGGGAAAATGCAGGTACCTTCTAGAGTTAGATTTACAACAGTTGTGTTCATTGAAGATAGCTGGCCTCCAGTAAACTGTTGAGTCCAGTAAGTTGATGCTCGCCACCAAGCAATGGCAGGGAATGAGATCATGGCAGAACAGATCCACGCAATTGCAATCATGCAGAGACACCTGGAATGTGTCATTTTTGACTGGTAATTGAATGGATCTGATATAGCGATATACCGTTCCACCGATATGACGCATAGATTCAGTATGGATGCCGTGCAGCTCAACACATCAAATGCATGCCACGCATCACACCAATCTTGACCATACGGCCACAAATAGAACACGGTCATCTCTTTGTTTCTGTTGGTGGGATATGTGGAATAGCTGGACCGCCAAAATTCGATAATTGAGAACGGCATTACGACAGTCCCAAGTAACAAGTCGGCTGCAGCCAGAGAAACAATGAAACAATTTGTTGCATTCTGCCGTAGACGTGGCTTGAATATGATTGCAATCATAACGAGTAAATTTCCCCCGATTGTTACGCACGTAAGTAAACACAAAACCGCTACGATTAATGTGTCAGTGAGATTTAGGTTCAAAATTTCTTGCATTTTCGATAATATTATTTAACATTCGAATGGAAGTACATTTTGAGTTATGACACAATTGAATGAAGTTTGAAGGTTAAGGTGTACGAATAGAAACACAATGGATTTTGAGAATTGTTGATTGGATGAATAGCAGACCAATCATTTTCGTGATCTGTGTGAACTGATAGACGTAATTGGCTAGTGTTTGCGCGAATCACTGCGTCATAAAACATTTCGGTTAGACTGTTCCGTTTTCACCTCATTCCAAGAGACTGGTAAACCGAATCGTCTGTATTGCCTACTACCTGCTGTTACGTTGAACTCAATAGAGCTTTGAAACCGTGCTTGTTTACCTTTCCGGCACTTGACTTTGTGATTGCACGTTTCAAAGTGTAATCTTCATCGAATCTTCCACACTGCGCAATTACAGTGAAAACATACCGGTGTAATTTAAAATCTGTTTCATTTCTCTAAGAATTGAGATTCGGTGAAATTTGTAGATTCTTCTATGAAAAGCCGTCATATACTGATACCTATATATATATGTGCAAATCAAGCAGTCAATTTCTTATACCATGCATAATTGTTTTATACTGCAGTTCCCACTCCAAAGTTGTTCCTCCAGCGTTCCATTTCAACCCAATGTAAAAAATGACTCATTTTTTGTTGCTGTAGTTGATTACTTGTAGGCAGACGTTTTCACACAGCATAAGTATATACACTCTAAGAAATGTGGTTCGGTCAACTCCATAATACGGGTATTGACTTCATTATCAAATAAGAACTAATCATTGTTTAACGACAACGGAAGGATTGACATTGGAAAGCCACAGGCTAAATTTGTCTGACCTCCCTTTAGAAAAAAAACACATGCACAAAAACGACAAACTAATTACGGCAAAATTATCGCAACTTCAATAGGTTCTCTGAAGTCTGGTTACGCAAGACAAATAAGTGTCTCAGTCCAAATCAACATTCCGGTTGGCGTGTACGGACATTAACATATGACTAGCATTCGAGCAGTTCACTTCAGACTAAGAAGTGGTTAACTGGCAGACTTCGGGGACCAAACAGGGTTCAGTTTCCAATATCTGCTATTCCGCATACTACATATTGAACTCAGACTGTACAGTTCGAGTTAAATTTGAAAAGATCAGCGAATATCGCTTGTTAGAAGCAAAAAGATCCACAGTAATTGCCCGATAAATAGGATCAACACTTAAACTTAGTGTTACTACAGAGGTCCAGCAAATGACCTCAAAGAAACATGAAAACTTGTGACTGAATCAATAGTAGGTTCACCAAAGGTTATTGTGGTCGGAAAAAGTGCTTTTATCGAACTGGAGCTTATACCACTAATAAGGATATATAGCGAGAATGGCCTGACTTGTGAAAATATTATTATTGTGATATATAAGAGGAGAGGATGCTTCAGTTGACATAAAACATGCGTTTGTTAATCTTACAAAGGTAATCACGAAACAGCCACAGTAACCGATAGTCGAAATGTTAATTAATATGAACTGATGTCTGAAAAACTTTGGTTGTTCACAACCGACTTCAGTCACCGATAGACTGTGATCCTTAGCAAGAAAGCGCCCAAATCCGCAAGCAGTGAGTGGTTGTGAAATAAATGCATCTCCTAATAGTTCACACGAGATGAGTACTTTGGACAATAGCTTGAGAGAATTAACGGCATTTCTCAAGAAATTCAAACTATAGTTCAGCTCTTCTGAAATCCATCACAAGTCAGTTGAAGTGACTTCGACGCGTTTTAGTTATTCGTCGTTGTGAATGATATTTTATTTTATGGCCTACCACCCAGACTCTCCAGCTATGTTGGTCTAACTCCGCCGGAAAGTAGATGAAGCCCATATGTTACGCCTCCTAATTTCATCGGCCCAACAGAATTAAGCAGAGTAAATGAAGTGCCCGTTGAACTGTATCAGTGGTGAAATCATAATCGTTTGTTTGACTGTTACACAGTGGTCTCACAAACGCACTGCTATTGATATGCGCAACTCTGCTTAATTTAGTTTTATTACGAACATAAAGGTAATCTTTTTATGAGCTTTATGAACTTATTTTCAAGATTTTTATGTTCTTACCAAAATTTATTCTAACTGCTGATTCTTATTAACCCATAAGTTAGAAAAATTTAGCAACGTTTGACTGACGTTACCTTAGTTCTTGATTTTGTACATTGCTTGCACCACCCAAAGAACCCCTGACTGACGGTTTGTTTTTCTTAGTGTTTTTAGATAAGTCACCTTCCGGTGTCTTATTTTTATTGCGCTTCATGTGCATGCGACCTATTGTTACTGCGAACTGCCGCCTTATCCCCAGTACACATTGCGTAAACGTAAATAACAATTCTGTGTATAGCGTTCTACACCTGTTATTATTCTTGGTCCAAAAGTTACCGGATGACTGTCATTACAATAGAATACTTGTTGGTAGAGCAACCTAGTATACAGAGTATACTTGCTTTGCTGAAACTACAGCAACTGAAAGAAAATAATTACCGAAAGATAAGTGACGATTTTATCGCAAGGTGGTCTCTTAACATACAGAAAAATTCTTCAAAACATTTGTGGTTAGCAAGAAATTGGTCTACCCATACAACAAACCGTTAGCAGTCTTGAGGCACAGGCTAAAATAAAGTATTACTGTCGATGCTAGAGTGAACAGTGAAACATGTACAACCTAGCAATTAATCTGCCCAACCAGCTGAACAACAGTGGGGTGCCTTGACCCACAATCATCCTTGCGCAGGCTCACTGTTGATTTGATACACAAAACAAATTCTAGACGAGGTCAGTATGTTCACTGAAGAGCACCATGAAAAGAACAGTCAATCGCATTAGCATTCCAGTGCGTGCATTTAGAATACGCGGCAGCATCAATTCAGAGTTTTATTTTAATTTATCGTGGCAAATTTGTTGCTGGAACAGGTCCACACTATGAAAAAGTTGAGTTTCCACACGTGATAAAATTCACTAGAAGACTCCCCACAAACGCTCCACCAGTTGAGCGAGTGCTTGTCAGTTTTTCAGACAGTGTGCAACCGCAAACTACCCAAGACGGAACAGTCGTGAAAAAAAAAATTTTTGACGCAGTCATTCATATTACCAAAACCAGGGTTGACCAGCTGGTTATCATCGAACACATGTCCTGCTCATTTGGACGAATTTCTCCTACCTGATACACAGCAGTTATTATGCCACACCTACGGTGAAACTACTGGGATTGCAAACGTTGACCTTAACATGTTTCCATGTCAAACGATTTTCAAAGTTCAACTTGAACAAGTAGCGTTATGATTACTAGTTGACATTGATTTATCGGACCTCAGAATCTATACTTTACCTAGTTATCTCTTAACAACTACTTCTGAAAACAACAAAATGACATTAAGTGGAAGCAAAAAAAAACATTCGCTCATTGAAACCAAATAGAAGTCTACTTTAGATCCAGTACCCAGGAATTTTGTTTTTTGTGAATGAAAATCTGATAGGTTTTGTAGTATGAATAAAGATATATAGGCAAACATATGTTTTTGATAATTCATCTTCAGGCCGGTACAATTATATAGGGGGTTAAGAGAGTTAGATCGAGATATCGATTAGGCTTATAACAAAGAAACTAGGTCACTGGTCAGTCAATTGATGGTAGCTTGATCTGTCGGTTACGTCACGCATGTCCATTGGTTTGACCGCGGAGGTTGGCCATCGATCCAGTGGATTTGTGGCCAACGCGGAATTCATCGTAAGAATACATAGACAGTTTTGTATTCCTAAAACAGAAGAGAAATCTAGTACGTTGCCTGACTGATAGAGCGTGACGTAACCGACCAATCAACCCACCACCAACTGACTGACCGACGACCTAGTTTTGTGGTGTGTTAATCAACAATCATTTCGTTCAACTTTTAGAACATTGCAAACTATCTAATTGCAAATGATGCAACATACTGCGATGTTCTTCACATCAAAACTCTCGAATATCCAACGGAAGTCGTTTATGTTTCCGTATACAGACAGGTTAACGATGTAATGCTGCTATGTAGTGTTAGTGGCAACAGTCAGAATGCAGATTTACAAGGTAAGCGGAAATAAACTTTAAAAAACCTTCAGCTAATGATACATTCACGATTGTTTACACAAGGGTACTTATTCTTAGAAAATTGTTTCATATTACTGAACTTGAAAAAGAACAACGATAATTCGTAATAAATACCGCTTCAACACAATCCAACGCATCCCCTTGGTCACTTTTCAAACGCTAATGTGCTCAAGATTTATCGGAGACAAGTAGCAAGGCAACCTTAATTCTATCATATCTCAGCGACAGTTAAGCAGGTGACAAAGGTGGAACCAGCATGATGCAACTGTAGCACGTTCAACAGTAAAGAAAAGGAAAATAATGCTATCGGCCCAAAGTGAGTGGGAATTATGAAATGAAACCGTGTGAGAAGAATGCTTACTGATTAAACCGACAAAATAAATTGAACCATTGAAACTTAAAGTGATTTTTTTCGTATCTAGTGCGTCCCCAGGATAGTAAATCAGTCTACAAGTCCAATATACGACTTTCCACAAATATATTCAGCGATGCCCAATGATAAACCAGCGATATCAGTTGGTCGGCAGTACTGAAAGAATTGGCAACGTGTGTAAGTAGACAACCTCAACAGGTTCGATCGAAAGATCGTTTTCGGGAAATGAATTATAATTTTGTCTCCGAAAGTACAATGATGAATTATGACCACATAAGGGGACCTTTGTACCCAACAGAGTTCTTTCGAGGTGTCAAGTTGTCCAAAACAACAAAAATGAGCCCGGCTACAAAAAGGTAATGCACACATCACTCAAGCACAGTACAGGAAAAAGCATTCACCTATCTACACAACCATTAACACGGCATGCGAAAACATCTGACTCGAGATAGAAATAACTGTTAATAACAGCAAAGGTAAAATACACAGGGGCAAACACTTGGGAGGATTAGGGTTAGGACGGATTCTTACGTGGTTGAACTTGTAAACTCACCACTCCGGACACTGACGTACTATAATTACCAATCGATCACACAAAACTCAGTGAAATCTTCGGTTACTCACTTGAAGTTTATCCCGGACTACTGCACATTAATCAACACACAGCTCAGAATTTTTTTCAGTTATGCGATGCACATTAACTGTGACAACTTCATGGTGTTATTGTCTGTGACCACTAAGACTGCTGTATTGTTTCCTCTCTAGGTGATCGCTAAGCGTGAGTGAGCGCTCGCTTACGAAAATTCGGTGATGCTAATGTGAAATAAACGACACAATGATTGACAAGAATGCTGAATGAGATCGTAGACTAGAGATAAACTCCCACCGGTGGCGTTACTGACCAGTTCTCTCGAGGGACTTGCAACGAACACTGAGTTTGATAGACTGAGCCGTTAGCAAAGTGCGAATCAGGTAAAAAGCACCTAAGCTTACCTTCTTTATTCTTTTTTCAAAGTCCTATATACACTAAAACTTGCCTACCAAAAATGCATCTCGTGGAATCATCAACCAATCATTTAAGCGTGATTGCGTGAAGGTCCGTGTGGAGTGTACCAGTTCATACCAACTCCAGCTGTATTCTGTGTGCTATGACCTAGGATCCCCAGTGCTTGTTGACCATCCCGACCTGCATGTTTGCAGGCGTGTTTGTGTGATTATTAGCTCAGCAACAAGAAGTACAAAATGATGCACGCCTGGGGACGTATGATGTTACCTATTTGGACATGGAGTATGCGTACGCTGTTGAGGCGATGTAGTACCGGAATGTCGGAAGAGCCTACCACAATGAAAACCATGAAACTGAGCCGCTACGATATCGACGTAGCAGCCCTGAGTGGGAAAAAGCTTCCAAACCAAGATGAGCTGCCAGTAGGAGGGGCTGGATACACCTACTGTGTGCGTTGCCCGATAGAAGCTACTCGGGAGCGAGGTTTCTACTTCGCACTCGTTAACATCAGTTCTTCGATGACAGGTTAACTGTACGACATCAACACTTATCTCATGTCCGTGCGCCTACGAATCGGTCGAATTACGTCCTTCACACTTCTTAATGTTTGTGGTCCAACAATGTGTGACACCAACAGAACAAAAAACCATTTCTTTGATCATCTATATATTACAGTCCACCCGGCAAACATGAATAACCGACTGTTTGCTTTGGTTGCCTTCAGCTATCAAGTTGGGTGAGACTTCACAATCAGACTGGGAGTGTTGAAACTCTACGTGATTAGCATAGTCTACAAGAGCAGTAGCTGTCTGCTCCACCTGTGTGCCACTCACGAGCTGGCTATCACAAACACCAGATTCTACCTGGGTGCGAGCGATATTACTAAGTGAACTCAATCGCGAAGCGGTTATGACAGTTTACTCGATTACGTGATCGTGCGTGACACTGATAGGCTGCGTATCATGCGAGTAATACGCGGGGCTGATGTATCACCGGTCGTGGCCTAGTCAACACCAAATTGTTCACTCATGTTTGAAGGCTGGTTTATTATAGATCCGTCGGAAAACAGCAAAGAATGGAATTGAAAGATTGCAGAACTCAAAGTCAAGGACTATTTCCCATCGTGCAGTTGCTGGCCATCTGGAAGACGTCTCCGTATCCATTACTCTCGAGTGTATGTGATAACATCTGGAGGAACAATTCACAACAACACTGCTCGAGTTGATAGGCATTCAGTGTCAGAAACGGTCTGACCAATTTGACGAAAACAATGCACCTGTCTACAATTTCATATACGGTAGAAGAATACAAAATATGCTGTTTCCAAAATGAACCCGGATAATGCGGTCAAAAGGGCCACATGCCTAAGTGTGTGTCAGGAACACTGCTGATGGTTTCACGAAATCAGAGACAACTAGTGAGAAAGACACTGTGAGCAGATGCAGGTCTAAGTTAACCGCCGACAACGATATTCTGAAAAGGAGTCATAGTCCATCTGGTCAGGCTACCTTGAAAGTGACCGATGGACACTGGATTTTCATGCAATCAACTGGAGAACGTCAAGGAAGCCTGGTGTAAACACTTTGTTAGCTTTTGTCATAATGCCCAGAGTATTCATAAAAGTCAAGATTGCGAATAGCTGCTTTCGGTAATTCTCATCAGGCATATACAGTTACAAGCGATTAATTGAACTTATATATAAAACAGGAATATGGTTATACGCAATGTTAATAATAATGGAAAATGCGGATGACTGTTTATCCGGGTGGGGGCTGGTTTGTTTGTGTGAATGTGTTTTGTGTTTACATGAATCCAGTGACCGGTGTGTGATAACGTGTTAGTCGGGTTAATCGGGTTACTAGGACATGGGGTTTCAGACGGTTTACACATGGTTGACCACAGGAGGAGTAGGGCCTGTACCAATTTCTTTTGGGCACACAGTTGGGAGTTTTATGGTCTGATAATGATCGCCTCTGCCGTCGACATCACTCTCGCTCTGACAACTCGGGAATGAACAAGGGGCACTTTGTAAATAATTTTGAACGTTCTGTCGTGCGTGATTTGAGGACCTATATCGATCAGATGCGATCCGATGGCACTTTAGATTGGTTGCGTTATACCATTCCGTAACCGTTTGCGAAGGTGCTCACGGATCTTGTCTGATAGTCACCGGGTAGTTTTTCCAACTTATAAAGGGAGATGCACAGGCAGACAGAGAGGAAATAATTAAATTGCTCAATTGATTGAATCCGATCAAACCGCTGGTCGAATTTCCCAATAATCGTGAACGGTATGTCCATAATTATTCGTGTTAGAGGTACTATCGCTGGGCCCTATATTCTATTCTCCAAGAGTCGAAGATATTCGAGTAGACACGGAGGTTCAATTTGAAAACCTATACCTGCAATTAGGCGAACTTATTCCATTCATAAAATTTAATGCGGAACACTACAAATTTACCTTTATAAAGACGTGTTATAAACACCGCGATACCGTAGCATTCACATGCAGTTTATTGAATCGAAACCATATAGAAGCGATAAAAAAGCTGCAAAACAACCATAACATCATTTTAACAAAGCCATATAAAAGAGCATGATTAGTTTTATTAGACAAAATGGATTATGTTGACAAGATGCTTAACATTTTGTCTGATCAATCGAAGTTAAGTAAGATGGATTCGGAGAGTGATAAGGCAACATCAATTGAGAAGAGCCTATCCAAGCTACTTCGTCAGATGAAGCAGACTGACTTGATTGATGCAGTTATTTTTGAAAGAACCAGACCGATCGATACGATTATTCCATGACTGTATGGACTCTCCAAAGTCCATAAAGATGGACTGCCATTAAGCCCAATTCTTGACATGAACAGTTCTCTCTAACACAGTCTGGCCAGATGACTAGTTCAAATACTTGAACCCGTCAGAGCAAGAATAACTCCATTTAGCCTGAAAGATACATTTCAGTTTGTGGACTCTGTCGACTCGCTGAACACTAAAAATCGCCAGAAAATTTCCCTAGATGTCATGTCACCATTCACAGACGTGCCACTTAAAGAAACATTAAAATAATTATGTGATTACATAGAAGGAAATCAAATAGATATTGGTATTCTGGTTGTAAATTTGAAGGAACTGTTGTTGTTTTGCACATCCAACTTCCAATTTCAGTTCACTGGTGAGATATATAGACAGAAAGATGGGGTAACTGTGGGGTCCCCACTAGGCCCGTTGCTCGCAAACATATTAATGGCCAAAGTGGAGCTGAATCAAATAGGACCCCCAATTTCCGAATATCTGTTCTATCGACGCTATGCAGATGACATATTCGGCATGATCAAAGACTCCACGGGTGCGCAAGGCTTTCTACTGACATTTAATTGTACACACCCGAATTTACAATCCACTTTGAAAGAAACGAAAGATGCTAGTTTGTCTTTCTTTGGTGCGTAATTACAACGTAGACCGGACGATTCCGGCCAGAGATCCGTTCACAGGGAAAAGACGTAGATGGGGTAGTACACCAACTTTCTAAGGTTTCTTCGACTAAAGCAGAAGAGAAATTTTACTGGCTGTCTAACCGATAGAGCACGAAGAATATGCCCAACAGACACCACAGACAACGAATTGCAACGCATTCGAGAGATATTGAGCCAGAATGGATATCCAGAAAGATTTATAGGAAAGAATATGAAATGTAAAGATGTTCAGCCGGCAATGGAAACAGTAGCGAAAAAGCCGATTTTTGTCACTGTGACATTTAAAGGTGATGCAGCTAGTGAACTGGTCAGTCGCAGGCTGACAAATACACTGTCCAAGACGTACAATGCCGCACGAATAATCATCGCATTTTAGAGCCGACCGGTATGGGTGTCACAACTCAAAAATATTTTGCCTAAGTTTTCCTCGTCATTTTGTATTTACTGTCTCACCTGCTGCTGCCAAGCCGGTTACGTTGAGAAAACTACCCGGCAACTATCAGACAGGATCCGTGAGCACCTTCCCAAATGGATACGGAATGGTATAACGAAGCCAATCTAAAATGCCATCGGATCGCATCTGATCGACACAGGTCATCAAATCACGCACGACAGAACGCGGATCAAGGATTTCTAGCTTGCGTGTCTAGTACCAATGCCGCATTTGGACATATTGAAGGATTTCTCTGAAAATAGCGCAGCCGAAAGACAACAAAGGAGCTGCTTGCTTACCTTTTTACGTTTTCTTTCTACGCCGCTATAAGGTAGTCAAACTTAAACGCTATATCAGCGGGATTTTCGAGATCTGAGTAGTCGTGTCATCATCACCATTTCATTCTTGAACAATACCTGTGGGCACAATGTTTCGAACAGCCGTTGATCTTGCAAACGGTTGACGGAGTTGTAGAATAATAATAAGATTCGGTCGTATAGCATAAAGGAAGAACAAAAGAGGGAAATATACAAACAAAAACAGTTGAGTTCTACGAGTCAGAAAGGGTCACTATGTTTGAGGATACAGGTTTGACACTGACTGTGATACAATGATATGTCACCAAGTCTTTTGAAAGAAGGATTTGAATGGTAGCAAACTCCCTAATCAGGTAACCGGCACTAACCAACCTCGCTCCGCGGGGGATTAAGGTTTTCCTAGTCGGTAGCTAGGTCATCGCTTATTCGCCTTGCTTTTTTTTCGAAAACTAGTGGCCATATTGAACCCCATCTCTCTGCAGTGGTTGGGACGCATCCTGAGTATTTGACGCTTGGACACAGTTCTGATAATGTGAGGCATCCAGGAGAGATGACGGTAACGAGCTGAAACAATGCTGAAACACAACTAGCTTCTTTGATTAGGACAGGCTCGTAGGGCGGTCGACGAACCTATTCCAAAGTAGCTACTATACAATCAACCGAAAGTAGGTAATTGAAGTCCTGGTGTTCAAAAGTTGAGGTACCGGCATGATATCTAAGTAAGTCCTTCGAGCTCTAATAATGAATTAGAATTTTTTTTAAGAGGCGGGCTTAATCCCAAACCTCAGGAATACGATCCGGATGTCCATCCGAAAAGTTACTGAGTGATAGTTGTACGACTGTAAATTGCCGTCTGGAATGTGCTAATTGTCTGAACTAGTTAGGTCATCAACGAACCCAGAATGCACCATCGAGTAGCGCAAACTAGTCAAAGTACCCACTGATAATGTCTTGTCATCAATTTCACTGGAACACATTTACTCACTTTCAATGCGAAACAGCAGTGTGTTACCAAGGTCCCAGTTCCCTTTGCTGAACATGCAAACGATGGCCATTTGTACACGCCAGTACACGATAATAGTTGATGTGGATTTGGATTCTGTTTCCCGATAAAACATAAAGCTTCAAGTTCCATAGGGAAGAAATCAGGTGAGTTTCCATTCTATTCATCACCTCACAAGTTTACTAGTTACCCCATCCAATGTTTTCCATTGTGGGGTCTCACCGTGATGGAACTACACCTGGAATCAACAACGACTACTTTGTTGTATATGTGATTTTTTCGAGCAATCAAGCCCTACTTGGTAGAAATAAAATAATGGCTTTGGGGATACCACCTTCCATCGGTCGAGTAATGATTATGGTGATAAATACAACAATACTGGAAAATGCGTGCCTCGATGTGTTTACTGATGCTATTGGCCGAATGCCAGTTGCTTCCCATCGGATGCAGCTGGAGAATGGGTAAGACTATTCTTGATGCCATGGCCGCATCCGATTCCCATAGTCAAGTGATTGCCGCCATAGAAGTGGTGTTGGTTGACGTAAGCGAACAAAGCATTAGTTTCTAGTGAGTGTACTCTATGGCAACGACGCTAAAATGAAACGGTGCAACAAGAATATGCAATGACTCGAGGGCGGCAATTAGTCAAACGATGGGAGGTAAGTTCACAGTCACAACGGCCAACGAGCTGCTGGTTAGACTGGTTGGAGCTCGTCTATTCTTCTAATGAGATTTAAAGAAGCGTTTTTCATCATGCTACTAAAGCCATAATTCGGACATTTTACAGCCTTCTCAACAGCCGATTGGTTTATGTTCACCACCGACTGCTTGGCAAGCGACCACAAAGCACTAATTACCTAACCTTTCTGGCCTCCTGTATTAAATGAGCGACATCTGTGCACCTGTCCTCATAAGTGAATAAGACAACTGTCCGTTATATGTGCTTGTAGGACAACTGGGAAAACCTGATATTCAACAGAACCTTACAAACCGTGAGCCTGATGCTTCTGAAATCGAATGCTTTTGGGACACAGACGACCACAGGTTGCAAAGACTGCTATCATTAAATAGATCCTTGCACCAAAGAATTCAACGAAAATAAAGCTTTTCTTGGGAACTTGACAACATGATCTGAGCTGACTACCAAACTACCGATTGTGCGAAACAGTTGCACGCAGTGACGAACGGGACAGACATTTTCACAAAAATGCACGTAAATCTACTCCCAAAAAGAGCCAAGAAAAAGGATTGCTTTGAATAACTCATCATCAGATCAGTAAAACTATGTAGATTCAACGGAATGAAAACACTGTGCAATCACGAAAATAAGGTTCATGTAAAACGTTACACATCCATCAACAGTGCGGCCGCCGCACACGTGGCAGATATTGATCAACGGGTTGACCTCATTCAGACGTTAAGTGTTGTCTACACAGCCCCAGTCAACTACCCGAAGTTGGTCAAACAACGGATGTCGGCCACTGCTGAATCGATCGCTATTCGATTATGCAATCCGATTTTGTGTTTACACAAACAATTCATGCAAGCAGTGAAGTTACCGCGGTCAAAGGTCACATCATCGGTTTGCATGCCCGTCCAAACTTCAACCGATAACTCTGTGACCTAATTGTTAGTGGAAATTAAAATCACCCGTCACTGACATCTCTGATTTGCAATTTGGGTAACCATCCTATAGATGCTTGGACACTTTGTGACGCTGTACGTGATTCAATGACATTCTTCCAAACCTCTTTGTTTTGTTTACAAACTGTTTTGATTTAGTTGAATCTATGTAATTGTAACTATCTGGAGATGAATCATAGAAAACAATTGTTCGTCACGGTTTTTGTTCCATGATTCAATGGGAATTTCTGCGAAATTTCGAGTACGCAAGGACCTTCTTGTGCTTAGGCACCTAAGTCATTATTCAAGCTTTAAAATCGAGCTTGCGGAGACAAAGGGAGTGATTGATTTCCCTAACAACTATATTGGACGAAATGTGTACCTCAGTTTGGCCTGAACAACTCTTTGTGGGGACCATTTTCGTTCGGAAGTGGCGTCACTCATACATCATTCCTTAGACCAAGTTATCCTGTCTAGGTCACATGCGGTTGAACTTCTAAGAAATACACATCAGCAACAATACGTTGTGGACGAATTGACAGATAAGAAACGTCATGAGTCCAAAGAATACGGGCAAACAGTCGCTACCCTGCATACACACAGAAAACAGTTGAAACTGATATGTCTTAGTGAGGAGAAGCCAACATCGCATTTTCCAGTCAACCCAGAAAGACATATGCATTCCTAGGTTTAAGACCTCCAGGTTTAAGACCTCCAGTTCAAATGCCACTATGAAACAATTTGACGCAGGTCTATTAAACTTTGACTATCAATACCGGCAAGCTCAGTTCACTCATAACAATGTTTTCAATTCACGCTTGCCGCAAAAGTACAGATATCATCATGATACGTCCCGCGAAGGGTACAGGCAAAATTATTAGGAAAAAGGAAGACCACATTGGTATAATGTTGGGGATTCTCTCAGATTAATGTAAATTTAGTAAACCTGAAACCGAGAGGGACAAAACAATTCTGACCGAGGATAAAATCGTAGACGGTCTAACGCGACGTTTGCAACAGCGATTAATTGCAAGCACACTCCGAACACCTTAAGCCGACCAGTTCTATCACCCTTTGTCTATACGGCCTACCCAAAATGTATAATCCAGATCATCCATTGAGGTCTATTGTTAATATATGCAATCCCCCGTACCATTCAGCTACAAAGTGGTTAGCTATTCACCAATAGCTGTATCCACACAGCGAACGAGATAGGTTAGATTTTGTTAATGACATTAAACACATTAATACCAGCAGGCCGCACGTGTTCGCTAAAGGTTTGCTCGTTATTCACGAACGTTTCATTTGTGAGCACTTCGACCAATCGAACGTTCAGTTCAACAAACCGACATCTATGTTGAAACTACTGATTTCACGATGTAACTCAACGTTCAGTTTGAATTTAACAACAAACTCTTTTGTCAGACTAACGTAATGAAGTCCTCATTGGACCCACTACTAACGTTTTTCAGTGAGCAAGCTTAAACATCAGCAGTGTAGACAGTCTGTTAGCAGTTTGTGTTTCTGTCGATGATACATAGACAATATTTCCGTTCTACCACAATATTGTGCTATTCACTCATTCACTCAGTCGCAACTCCTCTCCATCAGGTTTACTTCTGAAAGGGGATCACAAATTGTCTCATTTTCCAGATGTGAGCTTCATTGGGCGCCTGGATGGCGGTTTACAACGCTCCGCTTACCGTAGGAAAGCATGGACCGGTCAGTATTTATATTTTATTAGTTTTGTGCCTCTAAAGCAAAAACGAAACCGCGTTCGTTGCCCGATAAGCAGATCACTGAAAATTTGCTCTACAGACACAATAGTCCAGGGAGTGTAGACGGTCAGCTTTCGTGATAAAAAAGTACATTTGACGTTTTTGTCCTCACAGAATAAATCAACCAGTACATAGCCCATGTACTTGGCTGTGAATATCAGTCAAACATAAAAGGTTTACTAAATGTGAGATTAAAAGTAGCCACATCAAATGTAGAATACACTCGTATATAGTTGAAGTAGGATTATAATTACGCCTGCAGTGGAACGACGTTGATCACTAAAACTATCGATCCGGATAATTAGAACGTGTCAAATAGGCCATCGAAAAAAACCCACAGGAGTGGTATGGATCACAGTCTACTGGTTTAGGGTGGGAATTTTGGTGAATGTGTTAGAATGTTACACGGGCTTGTCATGAGACATGCGTTCGTCAGTGTCGAGTGGTTCATGCTTGCGGGGTTTCAAGTGGATGTGGAATGATTGGCAAGGGGAGGTGGAGGGTTTGTACTAACTGTTTTTGAACACATAGACAGGGGTTGTGGAGTCTGATAGCAATAGCCTAGGCCGTTGATAACAATCGCACTCTGACAGCTCTGGAACAGGATGGACGAACCCTGTAGATGACTCTGAACGCTTCATCTGGATTTATTTGATGGCCAGTGTCAAGTAAATGGGAGCCAGTCGCACTGAAAATAGGCTTTCTCGATCCGTTGCGAAGCCATTTCGGTAGGAGTTAACGAATCCTCTCCGATAGCCGTCGTGTGGTCCTCTCAACGTAACCGGCTTGACAACAACAGGTGAGAGAGCAGATACAGAAAGACGAAGAGAACTTAGCCAAACTATCCTTAAGGCGTGGCATCAATACCGGGCAGGAGTCGAACGACACAAGTCTCGCTGCAGGGTAAGCACTCTCGACCGCGTTTGAAAGTCTACGACTAACTATTTTCCCGTTAACGTCACCTCTATAAGAGAGACAGATGAAAGCCGGCTTTTACTCCGTTGTGTGGACGATTTCACGTTTCGTACCGGAATGCAGATTTTTGTCTACGAATCTCTTAGAATGTCCATTTTCAATGAGAGTTTCTCGAATATGTCTTACTTCCTCCTGGAGGGTGTACGGTGTACAAATCTTTTGCGCTCTGTTCAACAGACAGCGTACCAAATTTTTTTTGTACTTCAACGGGACAAAACTGTGGAAAGGTGTGTGGTGACACGCCCACGTCTTTTTTCTATGAATCGATCTTTGAATTGTTCCCTCTGATCCACAGGACCTCCGGTGGGGCAAATGCTCGGACACAGTGAGTGCTAAATACCGTCTAGTTTTGTTACTTGAACAAATGATGATGGGTGACTGACGTGTAAGCAAAGATTGGTCAGAATGTCGGTCGCATCAGTACTTGGAATACTCAAGTTCTTATAGCCTCTGTGGTGAAAGGTGAGTTGAACTAAAGGGATATTTGTGATATTAGCTGTCAAGTACAAGTAGCATAATACTAAAACATGTTTTGACCCTAAAGAACTTGAACCACTGTCCATATAATGTTACAACAGTGTATTGACCACTGTGTTCAGTTCCGTATAACTCGGACAGCATCCGTCATGCAATCGTTTGACAGGCCATACTGGATTTTTTCATGGGAAACAACTTAAGCCGCGTGACCTTGTCATGTTCCACGAGGTGATTGGGTTAATCTTTATCATCTCCAAAGTCTGTCAGACGGACAAACCAGTAGTGATAAATGTGGGACTGTCCTACCACGAAACTGTAGTCTTTCGTTTACATCAATGGTGAACTGTTTTATCTGCTGCTGGAAAATTTGTGTACATGTCTGTATTGTACACTTGTATGTTTTTTTCGATGACTTACTTTCAGTACGTCCAGAATGAAACAGTTCAGATATACCACAAAAGATCGACCATCACGATGCAAATAATTGTTTGTCGGTAATTGAGTTTGCCGCCAGCACTAAATGGGAGAAAACTCCGTCAGGTCACATATCTAATTTCGAATAGTTTCAAGACGACTGGTCACGTGAAGCACAATGAGTTGGAAAAAATAGTATTTTTTAGCAGGGACCACAACCCCTAACTCAAAACGATCAGTATCCACTCTCTCAAAGTGAATTAAACCACTTAAATGACAATTCTATTTTTAACTTAATTCTTCCTGGATAATTAATTACGATGTGTATTGTAGCAAATCACTCCAAACGGTTAAGCTGAAATGATGACTAGGTAATTTTCCGCGCTTTTTGCTTCTTAGCAGGAAGATATTTCAATGTCTGATTACATGTGAACTTCCACTGCCACGTAAGAGTAATTCCTGTTAACTAGTTAGTCACGATGTTTTATTAGGGTGTGTTATTGGCGGACGTTTTGGTAACTAACTATGCATGGGAATAATATGCCGTTGTGTAGTTGCATTCATGATGCCCTATTGTAGCGAAAAGGCGTTCAGTAAAGCACAATCACTATTGTCCAACTCGCTAGTTCCCATGCCACACGTGCGCTCGCGATTTTGAATCACAATTCCAGTCCTCAACACCCCCCGGTTTCCGCTCGCACGTCGTGTGCACTTCTACCCGGTTTAGGCGTGTGATTTACGCCTTCTATCCGGGGGTTTTCCGCCTGCTGTTCCTCGTCCGTTGATCCGATTTCTTTGAGCGATAGCTTGTCCGATCGCTCGTGCTGTCCTCCGTCCATCCACTGTGGGCTTTGACCGTACTCCACAGCCGTGCCCAGATGTTCCTGAGAGTGTTGGAATAATCAGGCCTTTAATTTGGTCAGCCATTCTATTTCGGCTGTCACGTCTCGCCCGTTGGTCCGATTCGGTCGAGCGATGACTCATCCGGTCGCCCACGCCGTCCTCCATCCACTCGCGGTGGGTTTTTGAACGCACATCCCCTATGTTGAGATATTCCAGCGAGAGTTGGAATGTTCGCACCACCTGCCTGACAGTCCACCACACTATGAGGTTGTTGACACTTCGTATAGAGCCTACGAGCGCGTAAACAGACAACAGAATAACGGCTAACGAAACCGCAGATAAAGGAACGACGTTCAACCGTTCTGAACAACGGACTACGAAATATGTAAGATTAATACGAACCTTCCCGGCCAACACAACCACCCAATGCTAAAGGATGAACACAGGGAAAAGACAGGTCTCCGGACAGAGCCACTTTATGTCACTCAATCCGAAGACAACAAACTAGACCACATTTGAGAGGTTTGTGACCGATCAGAAAACAGGGGCAGAAATGGACCAGACAAAGATCCAGACAGCGCAATGATGTCCCAATTAATGGGCGTGCGTGTGGGCGGGGCGCCAGAATTTGGCACATAGGTTAAGAACACACGTGACGAGTGAAATGGCACTGACCGTGCAGACTATGAAGGTCACTACAATCAGTAATGAGTTAGGTCACTGCGAAGGCAAATAAAACGGTATTTTCGGGGAATCGGGTTCTTCCACGACAGAGCTACGTTTTAAGAGTGGATGCAACAGTCAAAACGGTGTTTCTACTAAAATATTAGTAATACACTTGTTTTGTTAGTGTTATCGGGTTCAAAATAAGACGGTCTGGAGGATACTTTTGCTACTCACATGGTTTTGGGGACTAAATGGAATAAAACATGGCCATACATCTCCGTTTGACGATTTGGTCACCGAATGACCTATAGTCCAAACAGGCGTTTCCAACAAAATCCTTCTGTTTGATCAAAACTGTGCGAAACCCCGTACAATGAGTGTAATTTTTTGCTTTTGCTTTTGCTGCGTTCACTTACATAAGTCATACTTTTGGTCGATTACCAAATCGAATGTGTGCGTATATCAGCTCTTGATGGAACACCTCAACGTGGCGATGAGGTACATCCAAATACCCACAGCAGACATGTTTGACCGGACCAATCATCGACCGATGAGATCGCACTAACGGACGAGGAATGGCAGGTGAGTAACCCCCGACAGAAGGCGTCGGCCACACACAAACCTGGCAGAAGTGCACAGGACATGTGAACGGAAACCGTGGATGTGTTATGGACCGGGATTCCGATTCGCGCTATTTGGGTGCTTATGGGTTTACATAATTTGATCATATGGCAAGTGACAGAATAACTCAAATCTCGGACACAGGACAGTCGGTCGCGAGTCTAATCCGGCCCAAACCAAACAGACCGCGACTCTTTCGGCTGGGAGGTGGTTAGCAGTCAGCAAAAGTCAAACCAAGTTGATACGTCAACACTCAACCAGAGGTTTCAGGTTATTCGTCTTGTTATGACCCAGTCGCTTGTAACACATGGTCGCTTGGTGAAGTTACACCAAGCAAGCTAGTTTTGTCCTTCTGGTACATAAGAGACTGGAGATGAGCTGCGCCGTCGGCTTACCTCAGCTACTGATGTGGCAGATAAAAATCCTTCATGTGGATATTTGTGTGGTGGTTGTCATCTAATACAACTGTGATGAATCCCAAGCAATTACAGATAAACTGCAGCAACGGAGGCATTTGATAGTTGAGCTGGCAGAATGTAGCCAGTTAGAGTCAAGCTGTACTTAACCCTACAACATCACTGTTAGGTATCTGTCGTTTGTTGTTAGACAATGATCTTACTCTATATTTTGGAGGCTGTGGTTGGCTCTCTTTTTTGTTCCCAAATCATCCTTTGCTTTTCATTGTCACGTGTATTCACGTTGTTTTACTGGGTTCTAACTATCGGAATCGAGCGGGCCTGAGAATAAATTTCGAAAAGGGAGGACAACCTGGAGTCATAACATATTTAATGAATGACATTTTCTCATGTGTTACGTCGGAAAAACACTACAGGAACAATGCTTTCTGAAGGTTTTCATTGAAACTTACGGTAGCCGTGATTAATTTTTCTAGGAGCTGCTTAGTTAAAGGATAATTTCTAGTCACTTGTGTCCACAAAATTGGAAAACCCCATGAAGGAGTGATTTCGCCATACTGGCGAGTTTATTTAGGATGAGAAGATTGGACAGTAATACTCAGCATTTTTATTGCAAGCTTGTTACAGACTTAGGGTCGCAAACGAGTCCTAGGCAAAAGACGTGTGTTAATGGTTGTAGATATCTGTTTTATGTGAATAATTCAAAAGACATGCTGATAATTGAAAATTTGAGAAGACAATGACCTACGGAACAGGTATCTCATTCTTACTGTTTGACAGGTGATATGTTCAAGGTCTTAAACGTTGGAACAAGTTACAACCTTATAGCTATAATCTCCTATGCGAAATTTGATGAAAGATAGATTGCAAAACTTATCTCAAAATGGATGCAAAAACTCAGTGTTTATTGAGCTACACTTATGGTTGTTCCGAAGAGGGTGAGATCCTGGACTCTCAAGTTCCTTTACGGAACAAAACTGAAGAATATTGATTTTGGTAGATGACTTATTTCTGTGAGTTAGTTTACATAAAGAAAAAATATATATCCGTTGTTTTCCTGATATCGCTTTAATTGAGCAATCTATCTTTCGACTTTAGTGTAGAGTTATAAGACAGTTTGCCAGTCTTATTCTGTCGATGTGCGCCCTTCCACTGAAGATCCCAAGATACAGTTGACTGACTTATTTGTTGCAGTTCCCCACTTGCAAGACAATCTACAAATCATACTGTTGTAATTAACATTTTAATAAGTCGTCATACACACTGACTGTTTCTTTACAATTTATCCTACACATCATGAAGAATGTGTTATTCGATTGGCAAACTTCCTCAACCCATTCCGGAAAAACATTGAGGTGATTTGTGCAACACTAATCATCTTTCTCCCTTTTATATATCATTTTTTAGGATAGTGGTAGCCCTCACGGTAACCCCTGGTGCCACCAATTTCGTTTCTTGTGCGTAACTTCGAAACGTTTCTGGTTCCTCGAATCGCCAGGAACAAAACCTGTTGCTTTCAATCACATTATTTTACAACTCTCATGTCATTCTCAGAACTGCACTTCTGCAGGCTGACAGTGTTGACCTCATGAAGCGTTTATCGAAAGTACGTTTCCCCTACGATGGTTTGCAACACTTGTGTAAACGTCGTACATTTATGTTTAATATTTATTCATTGGGTGAAAACTTGTTTTTCTTCGCTTTTCGTGAGTTACTTCTGCAGTCGTTACTATGCTGTATAAAATAAAGCAGTAACAAGCCATGTTGGACTTGTTGAATTTCGTCTGGTATGTTTGTCGTCTCTTGTCTGGTATGATGCGGAACGATGAATCCGTAAAGGTGTGTTTGGTTTGGTTGTAGAAAGCCTATCCTTAATCTGCTTTTATTTCTTTGCTGTATGTAATAAACGATCCTAACAAATTTTTGTACCATAACTGCACATGAAATGTTTACTTTCTCCTTCTTCCAACTATTGTTGTCTATCTGTTAAAACTTCTTCCTTGGTGTCGTTGACACGGTTTCATCTTCATCTGTACCCGATTGTTTTAATGAGGTCATTTCTGTGGCTGTTTGTGAACACGTGCTTAGTTGCCCAATTTTGAACTCCTTCGCTGGATAGTTTGTGTACCCGGTTGATTCATATCCATGGTGAGACAGTACCTTTGTTGCAATTTTAGAAAACAGTACCCTATGGATTCCAATCCATCCGATCGCCTTTCTGACGTTTAGATTGAACCTGGAAGATAGTCCCGTTAACCGGACCGTCTGATTAGGCGTTATTGGAATACGCGTTACTGAATGAATTACCTTAAATCGCCAGGAGCGATTTAACAAGCCATCTCTCATTCGTACTTTCTATGTTCGGGTTTTGTTTTGGTGGTCTCTGATGCTATAATTGCATTCCCGTGCGTAAGGCTTTGTCCTAAGTTCAGATCTGATTACCTTGTGTGAATGAAAACGACTATTATATGAGGTGAATTCATTTCTAACATTTTCATCGTAAAAAGAACATCAAATAGTTCGGTACAAAATCAACTAGGTCTAAATACACATGCAGGCTATACATATTTGTTCATTGGTTTGCAACTGTTTTTTTTCCGCGGATTTTTGTAATGTACTTTTGTAGCGTTATGCGACTGCTGAGGTTGTAAGAAGCGGTTTCATGTGGCAGTGTATTTCGGATTAATTCCTTAATCAAATGAATGAGTAGTACAAAATGTTTTGTATATGGTATTCTTAAAACAAACGGTTATTAGTTGGTTGGACAGTTTAGTGAACTACAGGATGGGTAAGTACAGTTTGCTAAAGTATTCTGATTTATGATATCCTACGTAATCATCACACGTGAACAAGCAAACAATACTGACCAATGTCCGTAAAATATTACAATTAGCGAATTGACCAGGATTGAATGAAAAATGTATTGTATGCAGGAGAGAGGTAGACCATGTCCTTTATTTAGTTGTAAACACAAATATATTAACGCCTTACTTTCTGCGGCGTGCGAGACTCATCAAACTATGACTTGGAAACAGCACTAGACAGAAGATTAACCGTCTCTAATATATTAGTACTGAGATGTCGTGGAGAATCATTTCACAATGGCGTGTGCAGAAAACATGCTTGAAATGGACTGCATATTTTCTTCCAAAACGTGATATCAAGGAAACAGATGGGGAGTTTAACAAGATATCTATGTCATGGAATTTATGGCATTTGCATCGGTGATACAATCGGGATAGAACACAAACTATCGCAGTAAACAATTTGTGCCATGTAACATCTACAGCCATATGAAGATGAAATGTTTGTTGGGCAAATAACTGTCTACATGTACCTCCGGGAAAACGGTACCAACTCAAGTATAATGTCGAATACAAGACTGAACATTCCTGATGCTCGCTTTTCAAGTTGCACAGTTGAGAACATTCCCCAACTCTGTGGCAAGTATAAATCATCACCCCCAAGACACGGTGACCAACACTTACTAAATTATGCATTCAAATGGTTTCTGGGTTATTTGGACCGGGCTATATTGGTCGCCTACGTTAACTTCCTCATGAGAGAATACGCAGACTTTACCCCCCAGTTGTTTAAGGACAGAACATCAATACAAATGATGCGGCACAATTTTGGTTCGCCTAACGAAGCTCATTCACGGAGTCAAGTCACGTGTTATCTTCAGTTCGATCGACCAGGTCAAAAGTGCATGATATCACACTGTTGAAGTTGTGGAAACTTTTAGAATCCGACTGTCAAATCCGAATGTACGTTCACAAAAGATTTTTGTTAACTGGTAAAATTTCAATGATCTGCAATAGCTGAAGCTATAACTACACATCTGATTCTCAGTCAATTTTTGGTTAATACTGTATTGTCTACTATTAAGGAAAATGTGTTTTCTTTCATTCGACCTGCGGATGAAAGTGATAGCGGTTTTGGTAGTGAAGTAAAAGGGCATAACGAAGTAATTATCTCCAATAAGATAGGTGTCATGTGAAGACAATTAGTTATGAAAACACAAGCAAGAGATTTTGAGGGGTTTATCAGCCTTGAAAATAATGACTGAAGTTAGTTTAATGGCGTTAACTCTGCACTTCTTTTAAATGGAACGTCTATCTATGGATAAATACGTCCATATAGAATGCTTAAGTTTCTATGGTTGTTTTTGTGAACTGCCACAATAAACTGCCTCCACTCATGGGGAACTTATACTGGAGTGCCAGACAGTGTAAGAGATATTGTTACCTGTTCTATTTATCCACTGCAGATACTTCATTATTTGTACGAAAAATGTGGTTTGGCAGACTGAGGGCGGCTGATCATCATTTTATGGACAAACGTCGCTTTTGTGCCTTGTTCCTTGGTACTATTTGTACTGTTTTTCTTCTTGATAAAACAGCCGAGACGGCTGTTGGTTACCGTCTTTTAGTAATCGCCAATGGGCGGTAGAATGCAAGACAGGTGCAAAAAATTTGATAAACTTACCGCGCGCGTTCGTTTGAAATGACAAACACTTATCGTTTCAAAGAGTATCACACGGGCGGCATGTCTATTGAACTTTTGCACCTGTCTTGCATTCTACTGGCCAAGTGCACAACAGCTTTGTCCAGTGTGCGAGCTTGCGCAGTGACTGATTATCTGTTTACTGGTATGTGTGATTTTGAATCTTTCGTAAGTTGCTAAACTGTTTACGAAACAACTTTTATTGAGCATTCCGGAATTTTGCTCCATTATTTCCCAGTACCACAGTTAAACGAGCAACTAAACTTGCTAGGCTTCGCCGTTTGTCATGACTACCAACATTCAGATGTTGTCAACCCCATAACAAATGTTAATTTTAGGAGATATTTAGACGGCCTTTGACAAAGCGTATGTTATCTCGGTTAACACGGTCGGTACTCCCTACAAATTGGCTTTTCTCAAACAACCGTTATAAGGAGCGTTAAACACCTTTATATATACACTGCTTTCAATAATTACAATCAAAACGTGATTTTCACACCGCTTCTTTTCAGCATTATGAAACTGCGTACAATGGATCCTAATGAATAGTAGCATAGCGTTTATCGTTCACAAATAATATCTACTGTCGTTTGTTCATTGGCTATCGATTTATAATTCTTAGGCAGGGTGGAGTAGATTTTTACCGTTGATCAGGACGGTCCAGATAAAATAGCTGGTCCAGTTCACCCCAGCTTACCGTAAGCTACTTAACATGGTTTGTATTTCGCTGTAGTACCGGCGTAGGAGTTGAACACAACGTCGCCAAATAGAGGTATTCCATGTGACTTCGATATAGAACACTTGACCTACCTGACACCTAAGTAACGTTCTTGCTGTCCTTGCAGTTATTCCGATTATCCTATGCACATTATTGATGTTATTGTTGTTAAACACTTTTAGAAAGCAGTACACAAATAAAAAGGCAGTGTGTACCTTTCACACGAACAATGAACAGTTACTTTTGGCACCGTTAAACTATACCGGAAGGCTACTCTGCGTCAAGACCACGCATTAGTCGTTTTGGTTGACGTAAAATAACTAAACTCGCCGTTCTACAGCTTCTCGACTATTGTACACAATCGATGCGATCGTAACATGACGTGGGTAGACTTCCGTGTTCTTCTTCGTATATTTGAAGTCGTTGTAGATGCCTTGCTTCTTCCCGGGATTACGAGTGTTCGTGTCGTTGAGAGATGTCATGTACGTGAATCTGCTGAATAAACTGTTCGTGTGCCACCGGTGTTCTTCGCTGACCTTCGCTTAAGGACAAAATTTCAGTTGCTGCCGTACTTCAACGATAGGAATGTTCATGGATTTTGGGGGACTTAACGAATATCACTGAGGTAGGTGAAGTTGATTTCAACCCCACGAAGTTAGCAGGCCCTCGCTTTTCTTAAAAGAAGGTAGAGACAAACTTATTTTAGAGGTGATGAGAAGAGTATCTGTGGGGCTGGAATAACCAACTTCAAAGAAGTGGATGATCACCTGTTTTGGAACCCTCATTGGTTTTCGAGACACAATGTAGCCACTTAATCGCACTCGGTGTGGTCCTGGATTTAACATTCAGGTATCCGCTATATCACAGTGCTGAACCATGCTATTAACAAATCGTTCTTTTGAGCATCCGGATTAATATTCTCCTCCTGCATCGCATCTTCGATTTAGTTTCGGTTTGACTGTAAATAATATATGTCACATGCTCTTGTTGAGAAGCAGTTAAACATGCTTCGGCACAACTCATAATATTGCATTACAGTGTTTATCACTGAGGTGTTATTCTCTGTCGGGCATATTCTACTGCCCAGACTGCAACAGATTACAAGTTTTATTGACTACCGTACGGCAACTGGACTGAAGAAACTTTGTCGTTAGAGAATCTGCAGCCAGTCGATGACCAAGGTCAAGCTATTTCAGACGAACGTGCCTGTCACTCAGCGCTGATCAATCAGGACCACAGCCAGCTGGTACGTCGAATTTGTTTGTAAGAGTTGTTGATCAAATAATTCGTATGAAAGTGTGTCGGATCTAAACTACTTAATTCATTGAGCCAAGATCGTGGAAAACAACCATGAACGGGTTAATCAAAACACCGCATGATTACCGCTCAATAACAACCACTATATTGGATAACATTGCCTCCCTGGTAGATTAAACTCGGTATGTGTAGCTCGCATAAACGTCCTTTTGTCATGTTTGACGTACTAATCAACTGTGTCACACGGTGTCAGAAAGAAAGTGAATCCGTAAAACAAATTTCAATCTGTTCACCAAGTGCTCAACGTTATTTCGATTTGAAGGACAGTAACCGATTGTCCGCATTGTTACAGACATGGGGCAGCTATTAGCTAACCGTAGTGTACTGAGGAATACTCTCGTGAGGATGAAAAGGATACCTGTCGGCGGCGTTTCAAAATGGAGTTTTAGAATTTATAAATCTTACCCGTGTTGGTAAGGAATAAAAGAATAAACTGAGTGTAGTAATTAACAAAGTCGAAGCGTCATAGTGAGTAGACGACCTCAACTTTCGAAGTCTTTCATCTTTTCAAAGGAATCATCATCAAAAGGAGTCTACGGACCGCTATCTGTCGAAAGTTGAGGGGGCAGGATAAACTTGTAATTTTTACAAGTGGATGAAGGATGGTCTCATGGTCGGTGATCGGGGTCCTGTAATATCAAAAAGATTGTTCACATCGAGATAGTCAACAATAGCCTTTGTCAAGATACTTGCGATAGAGACCAAGCGACGGACCAGAGGATGGAGGGCGGTAACAGCGAAAGTGGAAGGGGATTCCGCTCGACTGACCAAACACACTCAGAATGCAGAAAAACGCTCCGCCAGCTCATCTACGGCTATCATTTAAGTCACAAGAACGAATATCTAACGTCTCAATTGTCCGTGTCACCAAGCAGTACTGCGTAACCTCCACCAGCTCGATGAACTAGAGATTAAGAAGCCATCGTTTGCTAAGAGGTTCAAGAGATGTTACTTGTTCAAAGAAGGTTTTGCAGACCCTCGTACGGACGACTCATGACAGTGATGTTAACCATACGCCGGATCATGTATCAAAGTTAGGCCAGGATATGTCGGTCGAAGATATCCTTGTTGGTCAATACGTATTTGAAACGAAGCGAGAAAACAATTGTTGGTGGAAAGCTCATTAATCGGTAATCTGAAGGACGGCAAACTTTTCGCAACTGATGCTTTCATTGTAGAGGGAGATTCGACATCAACCTTAAGTTGTGATTGCATTCACAGAGTAGAACTTCAGACTATTTGACGTAACATTTTCCCGCATGTGTTGGGAAAATTCCAGCTATTCGATCGGTATTATTGCGTGGTGATCGCGTTTCAGACTATACACCGAATACCGGTTGTCTGTCTTCAGCAGTTGGAGGGTATAACTTATCAATGTATTCACAAGCGCCGGAACCGAAAAATTCACTGCCCTATTGGATGAGTAGAAAAGTAAATTGTCGTTAGGTAAATTCAGAATCTTTAGAATAGTAACGTGACTATCATTTTTATATATGTACCGTTTCGTGCACATTAGATTATGCTTCGGAAAGGTCGATCTAATTTTCTGGATCACCGATCTCCACAAAAAGATAAGCACTTATTTAAAATCTAGTTACACACTAACAAGTAGGCGAAATTGTCGATTTTTGTCACTTGGATATCACTCTTGTTTGGTCTATGGTTTCACTTCTTCATCTGATCAAAGCAAACAAAAGAATGATCTGTTGGCAACAAGTGTTGCATGGCTAGAACAGGCTGTTAGCTAGAAGGACATTGTTATTACAAATCGTGGATACCGTCCCACTGAAAACTGATCATCCATAGTTAATGAACAGAAAATTTTCCACATAGTAACGAAGTTCATACACACAATAAATTGGCTGAGAAGTTGACTGAATTCTATAAACTAACATGTAACTATTAATGCACGTTGCTGCGCATACTGTTGTTTGGGTAACAATGAATAGTTTGACTGTACTGCTGTACAGCTAAACCATTCATCCATGTTTGACCAATCAATTATCAATAGGCCTTGTCGAAAAAATAGAAAGCATTGACATTTTACTTCAAATTAGACTGACAAAATGAATTGATGTCTCAGTTAGCAACATAGACCTTTAGAAAACTGAGACAGATTGTATGCAGTATTGTCTTGTTCAGCAACGGAAAAAGCTTGGTGGATAGCGAAAAAGATTACACTATTATCCATCAGAATAAATTGCGAAATACTGTCGTTGAATCAATCATGACCAGTGTCAGTTAGTAGGGGTTTGTGTATGTTTTCATGCTGCCACCCTACTCTTTGAAAAAAATATTGGACAACGTTTGCTGCAAAGATATGGTTGAATGTTTTAGGACGTTTCGGTTGCATAAAAGTAGAGGGAAGCACCTTATTTGCAGACAAACGTTATTGTTGAAGGTAAATTACTTAACAGTCTAAGTGTAAACGAATGAGTGTTATTAGGACTAGAGTCTGAATGTGCACATATCCTCTCATATATCTTTTTCCAGGCTGAAACCAGTCTCGTCTGTCACTCGATTACCGTAGATGTGGATAAAAAAAAGAACACTAACACAGGGGGAACTAAAATAATCCTCATGTGTGAGATGTAACCACAGCGCTTCTGCAAGCATTTCATCAATGTGGAATTTGCCCCACCTTTCTTAGCAAAGCCGTTTGTTCGAAACCGTGGAGTGCCTCGATTTTCAGTTTCAAATACACTCATGTCTCCAAGTGGCCGACACTAGTTATTTTTTGCGTGTTTGTTTAACATGCTCTCACCTCGCCGGTTTCCGGATGCACCGCGTTTGACTGGCCGAGTAACACCAACTAAGTCTATCTGGTTTACTAATTACATTGTAGTTTCACGTTACTCATTCCATCACCAATAGGCATGCTTTGTTGTAACACTCATTTTCCACTAGACCTGCATGAGGAAAAGGTATTGGTGGGATGATCCAATGCCAAACCTTCAACCTGATCAGTGAGACGTATTAATGATTTTGAGAGAAAAGGAATGGTACCGCCTCTCAGTAGCAATCATAAACCATGGACTCTGGTGTTGACAAGGTTTGGTAACTAGTGAGTATTTTTTATCACACCGCAATTTGGTGGTTGTGCAGCGTCGCGGATAAAACGGTTTAAAGATCCATACAGAAGACTACCGCAATTTGGGGGCGAAACAATTTGATAGGAGAACTTTAGTCAGTGAGTTTGTTGAAGATAGGTGCAACATAATGCGTGTTGGTTTTATCAAAATGTATACGTCCATGTGCACACAAGATTACTGTTAAAGATCGCCCCTGAAGTGATATTCTGAATCACCAATGTCACATACAGACGGAGACTGATAACCAAACTGTAATGGATCTTCCACACAGGTAAATGACATTTTACTGGTGTTTCACCTGATATATCTATAGTAAAATATATTGCCACAGTGCACAGTAAGTGTCCATTTTGTAGGTTAGTGTTCACAAGTTTATGTCTACTTTAGGCGTTTCTGCAAATCGGGGTTACAACCTGAAATAACATCATTTAACCGGAACCAAACGGGAACACTTCAAATGAGGATCGATTGTGTGTGAAAAGATTATTGAATTTCAGTCATTCCGTGCGTCGGAGTATATCACTCTTGATATCGTTTGTTCGCTCGACTCAATACACTTCCTCACTTTCCAGCGGACATAGCAACTACTATCAAGTACTTTGCTGCAGCCTGTGGTTGCTCCGAACTAAATAGTGTTTGCCTTCTTGTGTACTACTAGCCAGTTATCCTAACCTTAGTGAATAATACTGCGCTAGCTTTTAGTCAAAGGTTTTTTACATGGTGCTCATTCAGTCAATACCTCAGACCTGAGGAAGGCCACCCGAAGTGGTTGAAACGTAGGGTGTTACAACTTGCTCATAACGCTCTGTTATTCCCAATCCATTTATCAGTGTTGAATGATCGATTAAATAAGAGCTGCCCCAGGTAGATGCACCTGTGGTAACTGATAACTAGATGTATTCCACGGTGTAACTGAATAAACTCTATGAACTTTCTTGTAGTCTGGTACTGAGTGCTTACATCTACGAGTATGTAGTACGCCGCAATCTTGTTAACGAAGTTTATTCGTTTCATTAAGCTAGATCGCTAGCTCTGTTGCTTATATAATTCGTGTACGACGCACCACATCAGTTTGTTTTGATAATAATCGGTTTTTAAAATTACTATTCCAAAATTACGTGAAGACTGTATAACAAGAGACGTTATTGTAACCATGGTTTCAGAAATCCCAAGACTGAACAGTTCGTGTAACGAATTGTTTAGTGCTCATGTCTTGTGTCGTTTGTGTAGTTATCTTCAATTACGCGATCCTTGAAAACATTGCGTGTTAACTAGTGCTGCATTCATGAATGAAATACATTGTTGCATAATCCGCCTGATGTTCAAACACTGGGCCAGGCTTTGTTCTTTCCGGTTACTGTTGTCATGACTGCAATGTGTAACTTTTGTTGTACCGTTTAAGCAGACGTGTTCATGGATGTGTGTGTAAACAAACGTTCAAGTTGATGTTTTACTTATCCATCCGATAACAGGGTATTTTGTGTTTAAAATGAAACCTAGCTACTTCGTGTTTTTCCCGGTCAGATTGTCTCAGATAAGCACTGAGCTTCAGTTACCCGTGTACAATTTATGAGTAGGTTGAGTGTTATGTTTATTGCTGTTTAGACTTAATCAGACATAAGTGGGAACGGAGCAGTCCGCTTCGGACAAAATCCTACTTTAACAATCACAGCCAAATAAACCCGAGAGGATCAAACAGACAACCAGGGGGGTTGGACAGTTGCAGGTCTGTCTGTGTACGTCGTGTAAATTGTATGGTTGTTCACAAGTGGTATTGCTATGAAAATCTTTTGGACAATTTACAACATTCTTAGAGTACTAAACGACAGTGTGGCAATATTTAGAGTTAAAAGTTGGCAATTCTGTCTCGTTAATTTAGGATTTTGAATGACTGTAACTAATCAGTTAAGCGATAACAACCCACTGACACCAAACTGTAGGATTCTCAGTAACTATGGGATAAGTGTCAAAAAAGCACGAAATCGTCTGCGAGAAATGTATAACCGAACGCGAATTACCGTGAGGTGTGACGGCGCTGTAAGGGCATAGTAACACAGCTTATTGGTGCTGGTGAAAGTTTTGTAACTCAGGTATACATGAATCGTGAGCTCAACAATTCAGGATTTATCAGATATTGTTCTAAGTGAACATACTTCGCCTAACAGAATGTTCTTTTTCTGTGAGTAGTGTTAGCCTATATAAAAATTATTCATTGGGAAACATATGAAGTAAAGTACAGACTAGATCCACAATCTGACCACTGAGGTGTGTGCTGTTTAAATTTAGTCCGCAAATTGTGTTATGAACAGTTAATGTTATGCACCATGTCCTAGAAAGATGATTGGGAGATATGCCACGTAAAAATAGATAATTTGATAGCAGAAATCCAGTAGAAAAACGTCATCCCCAACATTGAAAAGTGTTGTTTTTTCGGGTGCATTTTTCAAGGGAAACACGAAAGGTCTGTTGTTCTTCAATTAGGTTTACTTCATGTTGCGTAGAAAAGAATTCTTTCAAGTATGAACTACGGAAAACGTATCATTGTATCACTGACGAGTGGTGTGACAATTATGATGATTTAAAAGAGATTCAACCGCGGAAAATTCGAACTTCGCTTATATTCGAACCAGCGACAGAAACAATAAGTGAGTAAAGCATTTGCCCTGTTTGGGAATGTCGTTTCTGTCGCTGGTTCGAACTTAACCGAAATTTAGATTTTTCACAATTAAATTACATCCGCCAAACTACTTATCAGTAACACAATGTTATTGCTCATCGTTGATGTTGATGGATTCCACCGTGAACTGACCGGGGAATCCTGCTTGGGCAATCAACCTGCTGGATCATTTGGCTGATTCCATAGGACACCGTTGGTTGGTTGTGTAAATAGGTCTAAGTGTGAAATTTATGAACTTTTGGCGTGGCTTCGCAATTCAGCGAGTGGTGCATTTGCCGCGTTTGGATATGCTGTTTCTCTCGCTCGTTCGAATCCAGCCAAAGTCCAGAGTTTTCGCAGTGGGACCTCTTCTAAAATATGTCACTGTTACCTGACTGAGTAACCTTTGGCTTAGCAGGATGAATCAAACTCCAGGTTCTCGAACTGAATCGATAACAAAAATAAGAAATGCAAACCTTCTCACGTTGCATGATGTTAGAAGGACAAGAATTCTATGAAATTAATTTTTGCTCGTACACCTTCCTCTATACCATAATTGTAACAGTTTAAATAACGATAAGTGGAACTGTCCAATTTAAACGAAAGAATAATTACCCATGGCTTCCTGATGCTACCCTAACCTTGGTTAGGAGGACCACGGTAGTCTTAATACGACTGTTTAGTACATTCGGGTCCATAACGGGGACGTGTAGTTGGGGTTTAACGAAAACTTCGTTCGGTCACGTATCTGGTCTAAATTGAATGCCTAGCCGGGGATTAGGCAGAGCAGTGGTCAATTGGCACAGAGATATCATTTGTTTGATTGTACAACCTCAACGGTGAATGCCCACAGGATTGGTTCTGCAGCTGTCTAACTGTCCTTCAAACGGCTCGGCGGATTTGCGGATGAACACATGCAAACACTGATCGGGATAACAGAATGAGCTTCTTGTTCGATAGCAAGTGCGCAGCGTTAGAGCGTGCGACCAGAAGCACCTCGGCAACGTTTAAAGTCCGATGCAAAGCAAAATCTGCGGCCCTGTTATAATTCCTCTCTTGGTACCCGTAGATTTCATTAGATGTCAATTTCGTAAAAATCTCACTCCGGCCATTTGCATCACGCCTCTACAGTCATGAAATCTTCGTGGTTCATACAAGGGGACAAGAAAGCGAGTCACATGGATCAGTAGACGCCTCATGTGATGGAGGCGTATCATAGTCTAATGTAGGGTGGTAATGGTGTTGATTTGCATGGAGGAATGGCACATGAGAAGCCAAAACTAACAGCAATAATTGGCTCATGCTTGGTCGACTGTCGAATGGTATTGGAATGAATGACCAGGGAGAGGTGAAGGGTTTGTACGAATTGCTTCTGTGAGCACAAGCACAAACCACAATTCTAAAAGCGATTGGCTCAACTTCCGACAACAATCACACTGATTGAGTTGGAGTGGACTTGGCGGACAACGTAGATGAATTGAAATGATTCGTCTGGCTGAATTCGATGACCGGTTCCAATCAATTGGGACTCGAGTGCACTTGGAATAGATTTACTCGAACTACTACAAAGCCGTTTCGGGAGATGTCCACGAATACTATCCGATGGCCGCTTTTGCTTCTCCCAGCTTAACCGCTTTCGCAACAGTAGGTGATAGATTGGATATAAAAAGACTAGGAGAACATGGGCAAACCATATCTAAGACGTAGCACCAGTATCGAACAAGTGTCGACTGATACGATGTCTTGTCGTGGGGCAGACAACTCTGATATCCCGCCATTCATTTATTGCTGTCGTAGTCCGACGTGGAAAGAATGGTTGCAGTTATTGTGCTACACTTGGTCAAACACTCCATAGTCAGCTGATCCTCTGTTTCATGCAGCCGATCGGCTGTTAATTCACCGAAATGGTTCGGATAATTTAAATTCCCTCCGAAACAAAAACAGGTGTGTTATCACTTCACATGCCTAGCAGATAAATCATCTAGGTGTGATAAAGACATTTCGATGAAAATGTACATGCCTTTCGTTGCGACCATTAGGAGAAAATTAGTCCTAGGCAAGTCCGAAAGAAGCACGAAAACACCGTACGTGCACATTTATATCTATGTATAACACTGATGAAAAAAGTAAGATGACACAAGCTAACACTCTCGAATTCCAATAGTTCTAAGTACACAAATCCTCTGCTCGCTTCCAGTCACCCAGTTCGCCCTCGCTGAACACCATTCTTTCCATACCCAATTGATCTTCACAGGTGGCTACCCTACACGTCACTACTCTGTCTGATTGGTTACCATGTGCTTAGTGTCTTGCAAATTTAAACAACAAATGAACAACGTGTCACCCTACAGTACACTGATATATCTGCCAATCCCACTGAAACAGATTGTCATTCTGAGGAGGGATAATGTCGACGGCGAATGTGATTGAAGTAAGACCTTGTAGCTCTTACCACTGATAATGTCATCTAGTGGGGCCAGATGATTTTGTCACTTTAGTCAAATATAAATTCCCATCACTTTCCAGTGTGATACTATTTATGCGTTTGTTGTTCTCTTATCTATACTATCTATTTATCTACACAGATGACCTTCTATCAACCAACCTGTGAGGAAATTATGAATAGAAGAAAACCATGTTGAACGGTTGTTTTTGGCGTTTCACCATTAGTCCAGTATCATTATGTAGGTTCAGCGAAATCAAAACAGTATGTAAACAAGACAGCCAGGTTTAGCAGAATGTCCTTGGGTCATGCAAAGTGTTACAAACATTTCCGAGAGCCTACAGGCTAGTCACTCGGAGATCAAATCACGGATAATGATCACCGGAATGACCCCACTCAGGCGTTCTGTGTAGTTTACAAAAGTCCGACCAACACATCGACCTGGCCAGTGGATGTTGGCATTTGCTGAATCGATCGCTATTCGGTTTAACAATCCAACTTTGCATAAACTGAATATCACTCAAGAGTGATCAGAGCTGTCGTATTCTCATAGACTTTTCAATCGGCACTAGACTCAATTTTCACTCTTATTAAAGCTCATCAGTAGTGTATATCCTTGCCACGGCCGCAGTAAAACGTGGATCCCATTTCTAATGACCTCACATCCGACATGAATAAATAATCATAACTGAACGGTCAGGCCTATTCGCTTGAGAATAATGCCCACCTTATGTTCACACAAAAATTCGAGCAGGCCATGTAGGTGTCGTGAATGAAAGTCACACCATTGATGTGCATGCCCATCCAAACTCCAACCGATAGAAGTGATATAATGGTGGGTGGAACTCCAAATCACCCGTCCTTAACACCGCTGAGTTGCTCCCTGGGTGACTGGCTTATAGCTGCTTGGATATTTTGTGACGGTGTGCGTAATTCAATGACATTATGCTAAACTTCTTTGTTTTCCTTACACACTGTTTGGATGTAGTTGGACGTATATAATGGTATCACTCCGATGATGAATTATGGAAAGCAATTTTTCTTCTCGGTTTTGTTGTATGATTTAATGAGAATTTTCACTGGAAGATTATGATTTCTATCTTGCTGAAAAAGACCGTGTCTATAAGCGAGCCCCCGATGAATAGCAATTCCTCTTTTTGACAAAGAAATACTGAGAACTTGAGTGAGCCAACAGATTTGACCCATATCACCATGACACTGACCTTTATCAGGTGTTGTCACGTGCCTTGTAGTCAAGTACAACGTTTCATTTTGGTTCAGTAGTCAGCGGCGCACTTTGTGGTTTGTGGTATCCCATGTGTTCAGACATTATTTGCCGTTCTGTTGTAGGTTTTTGATGTTAGTTTTCGGCTACTCACCCATTCTGTATTAATTGTACACAGCTTATTGTTTACCACTTGCAAGTCAATGTGTAACACCACCCGAATGACAGATCACTTTAAACCGTGTATAATTGTTTACGCTTGTGTTTACACTGAACGTAATAGACAGCAACCTTATTGTTACTTTCCTGGTGGCTGACTGAGCTTACTTCAAGCCTAAAAGAGTGTTTCTTATATGGTTCTTCAGGGTTGGTTAGCGAGGGAATTTACCGCAGGAGATTGTTGCAACTTGTAAAACTATGCCTTTGACATGGGTGCTGCTTCTTGAGGTTTTCTGCATTCTGGAAGTGGCGCACAACTGAAACAAAATATAAATAAAAACGAATATTTTTTTCTTTGTTGTCCTTCGAAGTTATCCTAACAAATTTGTATTCGGTCTGCTCAGGTGAGCTTACCAGTCACTGCGGTGAATCTTCAAGCATACTTTGCTTGGTTATACACTTACTGTAGTAATTAAATTGTACATGTTCCACTTAACAGAGGAAATGTTTGGTATGACAAGCTTTCCGATGATATATGCTTGTCTAGTAGTACTTTTTTGATAACTTTCAGTCAGGAGCAGGTAGACATCCTGAACTGGGGATCGTGACGAATATTAGGGCGGATTTTACTGAGCCGAGTTATTTAGATGTACCGTCGAAATGACGAAAGTAGCGTTAGCACTTCGGACATTGAATTGATCCTTCACTGATTGTTTTAGGTCACTAAGTAAGCGAGGGATAATATTTCAGACTTGGTCAAACGTTTTCCTGTGGGTATTAGTCTAGGTCACATACAAACGGTATTTATAAAAGCTAATACCGCCGTATAAAAATAACAAAAATTCCCCGTATCCATTTTCGGTAGTTCCGGCATGATTTGCAAATGTGATTAGTGGTAAATTCAGGCTAAGTAGCCACGTTACCCTAGCGCAGATATTAAAGAGATCATACCGAAGTGAACTTGATATCCGTGGTTCGATATGTGATATATGCAGTGAAGAAACATCCCTATCAGATCGGACAACGGATCTGTGGGTAGCCCTCATAACGTTTCCTTAACCTATTGAGAAGCAACCGTCCTTGATAGATGGAGTTATACCACTGCATAAATTTGGTAAGTTCCAAGTCAATCGGGAACCAGTCTTTATTTGTTCGCAGGATGTCTGTTAATTCCCGATCCAACCTTTTTATGCAGCTGGCTACTAACCCAGCCTATTCATTCAGAAGCACTTAGGATATGAACATTATTCCAGTCTCCCACGCTTGTTTCCGCCCCACACTCATCACACCTGAATTTAGTCTTATTGCTTATTGACACGCCTTTCTGATCGATGTCAGTTCAGCCCACTCCTAAAGCCTACCGAGCTCCTCAGAGCTGTACATGCATCAATGACATAATATAACATTTTGACAGTCAATTTCATTTAGTGCAAACCAAATGATAAAGGCGGTGGTATAAAGTGGTGAGGATTTGCGTTAACCACTGACACAAATGCACACAAAACCTTGAGAGACAGTCTGAACAAGCACTGTTTTGCCAAAAGTTAGTAACTGTCGTTTTCAACTGTGCAACACTATCTCGAGGGATTCAATTGGACCGAATTGATGACATGCTGTCCTGAAATGTTTGACATTCAGTGACGTGGAATCTCATACAGCTGGTTCATCTAAAGTGAGGCTGGTGCATCTTCAGTTGTTTCAGCCAACGTCACTGGAATAGCAAGTGAACTGGGACACAAACTAGGACACAGAATAGTTAAGCTAACCGCACACGTGATTATGGGGAATTGGTTCTGTAGTAGCTTCAGCTAAGCACAACTACGCAGCCACAAACTTTGGAGTTAGAATAGACTTTAGTTTGTACTTGATATTATTCGCCAGATGGTTTCATTCGAATTGCAAGAATAAGAAGATCTCCTCCCTCGACAGCCTTTCAAGTGGACTCTGCTACTGGTAGTCTTCTTATTTGCCACAATGAATTTCTTAAGGAAACCATTTTGCCGGAGAATTTCTCATTAGCGTTTCCTCTTCGGTCCGCAGTTTATCAGGGGCACAAATGCTCCCAGCTACGTAAAACCTGGTGTTGATAAAACCAGTGTTGTAAGCGCAGCTAAAACGAAACTGTGTGACTGAAAATACTTATCACCTCTAGTTCTGTTATGGTAAACTGAACACTGCAACATGCCATCAACACATACAGTGTTAGAGACATCCAAAAGCCGAACTGTTTTATGATTCAGCTTCAAGAAGCAAATATTTCTGAGATATATGAATAACAAATCAGAGTGAGTTATATCAGAAGAAATCCTCCACTTATCGTCTGCACAACAACGCTTTGGCTATTTCATCTGGGACTTGTTGTTCAATCGTTTCAAATAATTTTCTGCTAATTTTGAGTTTAACGAAATATCCATAGAAGCACCATCTATTTCTTCTGTATAAAAATCCAACTAACATATCGTGACGTGTTTTTGTTAGTTGATGAATCTTTGTATATTAACTTACGGTGAAAACAAGAGTTAACTAAACATCAACACTCGAAAATAGCCAGTGTTACGGAGATTATGAACCAAATGTAACAAAATTACAAAAATCCACTGCAAACCGGCCTTACGAGACAGACGCTGGGATAGCCATGCTGCAAAACTACTCTGACGGAACTGAATCCACACGCTTGTGTTCACATGCACACTCATATTAGCATATCATGTGGAATTCTGTCAATGATCAAGAATTCAGGTCACTTTGGAATTAGTCATCTTGAATAATAAGCTTTGTGTTTGTTAACTTTGATTAAAGCTATCAGAGAGTGCGTTACATTGACAGCCCACCTGACGTCTGCAGTATATGATGTAACTATGCTCTCTATCGATTAGGTTCCTCAAAATTCAGGCTAGATTATTACTATCACATATCGTCATGCGTCAGCATCATACAGGTAATTCGTGCCAGTCAACTGTCAGTTGATTTGACTGCATTCATATAACAATGAATAAGTGGTCACGGTTAAATTACACTACATTAAACATATATTTTCGTCTTCGGTTAGGCAGTTGAGTTAGGCGTCACTATTTCAGTCGACATCTGCAGCAGCACCTCATGTTGCACAACGTCGATAGCTAGCGTTTACAAAATGAGCAAATCAAGATACCAATTTAAATTGTTAATGGTTCCACAACCAGCGGGAAAGAATCAGGGCAATACATTAGTAATTTAGGCTAATCCTCTTTCCTCACACAGCTAGTGGACGCATCACCATGTTCTACTTAGATTTTTTCTAGGGTTCATCAGAGAGGCAGTGAGAGGAGTTCCAAGCGTCGGATTGTGTGC
The DNA here is from genome assembly GCA_013368495.1 of Paragonimus heterotremus. Lineage (NCBI taxonomy): Eukaryota > Metazoa > Platyhelminthes > Trematoda > Plagiorchiida > Troglotrematidae > Paragonimus > Paragonimus heterotremus. Next base: position 266,340 of record LUCH01000141.1, on the reverse strand, counting down.
CACGCTCTCGTTTCCTGTTACTATGTTAGTGAGACAACAGAAAAGAACTATTGCTGTGAACCTTGCGTTACTGTGTTAGTCTACTCCCTCCGGTTCTCTTGAGATTAGACAGGAAAGGCCTCCTGATTGGAGGACGTTTAACCACACAGTGATAATAATAAAATGCCTGTAAGTGGAAGTGTGGTCGATCGGCGCCAGTCAGACAAAAATGGTGAGGATCTGTTACGTTGACTCTGGTTGTGGGAGCTAACGAATAAACAGGTGGTCTCAACACGTATCGGACTTACACAACCGGACTGCGTGTCATTGTCGTAGGATTTGAAACGAAAGCAGGCCAATCGAAACGCAACAAGCTTTTTCGCCTAAATAACACTCGTTAGTGTAAACACCAGTGCTCTGTAAAAAGGACGTCGCTGTTCGAATATACTAAGATTGGTTAGTGTCGCTTAGACCATTTTTGTGTTTTCCTTGACACTGTAGCCAAATATCCCACAGCGGTGGGCCTGAGATGTAAGTAGCAGTGGGGCTGAAGAAGAATGTACACCCGCTTGGCCCCATGAAGCGGCAGATCCCATCGGGCACCTTTGGAATAGGTTAACCTGCACTTTCTGGAAAGACCACAGCGACATCAACCTAGCCCAGCTGGAACTCGTACTCACATATGGAAATAATTATGATTGTTATCACTAGGAACAATGAAAGGTGTTGAACAGTGGGCGTTAAAAGTAATTTTCTTAGACATTAAGTTGTGATCAGAAAATAAGGAGTACTTAATCAAATCAAAATAGTAGAGAAGTATGAGCGTTTGCAATTCTCGGACGGTGCAAATAGTGAAAGAAAACTCAAAGAGCTTCTTGGTGAAAACTACTTCGTCTGTGCGACACCTCTCTTCGCAATGAAAACAAACTAACTTGAGTTTATTTTCGTTGATTTAGGTTACGACGCTTTTATTTGATGATGCTTCATCTCCTTTCACGTACCTCTATAGCACTTTTTAACATAAGCGTTGCCCTAGTGCGAACATCTCTAACCAGTTACGTGGTAAAGCCTTGGTGACTACCTTGTAACCTGAAGTGTAGTGCGTCGACTATGACAAATTTTTTGCCAGACACCAAATGTGGAAAATAGTTGCTTACTCTCTGTTTGAGTTGGCGAACCGGAAGTCGGTTTACACAAGAAACAATACATAGTCTTATTCATCTATATGGTTACACCCATCAAAATATCTGCAATCCCTGCAAAAAAGAGTTAGCATTCAGTCGTGGTTCCTCAGTTGTTTAGCAAACAAACGATCCATTTTTTCTCCCAAAATTCCACTCGGTGAAACAACTCATTTTTAACGAATTAATTATTGTATTGCTGATTAGCAAGTTGTCTGAATGGCCTATTCTGATGTTTCGTATGACGTAAGCACAAGTTGAAGACCATGGACAAATTTGCGAAAATAAAACACATGCCCTAACGAAACGTTGATCACTTGGATAATGAACACATGAATAATAAATGCAACTGTTTTTTACATGCTGGTACATTGTTGTGCCAAACTAATGCATTGTGCAGTTGACATTATGGACACCAAGCTGACTGGATGAGAGTGAAGTTTCTCGTACAGCCTGACGTTATCATACAAACATCCTTTGTTAGACGAGGCGTTTCACGGATCTAGTGAGGTTAGAAACCAGATATATCAGAACTGGTATATTAAGGACTTTCCAACCTTTGCAGTTTGTACTTCCGATGAGTCATTATTTACCAGTAGAAAAACATTTATTAGACTAACCAAAGCGTCATTGTATGGATACATATGAGACAGTAGGCTTTAGGAGCTAAGAAACATGTCTTGGTTGATCCCATGCTTTCGATTACTTTACCAGTCACACTTATTTTCCAGGCATCATCCAACTTTTGTCAAAACCGGGCCAACCCGAATAAACCATATAATAACCGAATAGTACCATTAACGACAGTTCCATCAAACCTTTTGAGCGCCGTGTTGTGAATGCATTGCTATGGTTGACTTGCTGGTACCACCCGAAATACCCTGCAAACTTTAGCTAGCGTTGAAGTGCAATGGATCCACAGCAACGATCCTTTTGATGTTACATCTAGATTTGCAAGACAATGAAAGATGCTAGTCGATCCTTTCGTCCAGTCGCCTGTAAGCATGACTAGGTGTTACCTCTACATCAAGTAAGGTGTTACCCTGCATTGGGACGGCCACTGTGCGTGTAAGGTCACGTGGACAGGTGGACTACATATACCGCGCTCTTGACACAATGAATCAAGTATTACATCTGTTGATTAAGCTCAATATTTTGCCCGACAGTAAGTAATCACCCCATATATTTCAGTAGCCCGGTCAGATTTTAGTGGGACTTCCAGTGTTTTCTAGCTCTGTTTACCAGCTACTGGAAGAACTGATTCCCATATGTGTGTATTCTGTTTCAATGGAGTAAACTAACCTGCGATGTTTGACCAAATGGTCTTGATTGATATAATGTTCTGAAATAAAAAAACGGTGCATAAAATATAATCGTATTACGGTTAACTAGAAAACATTGTTCACAATCTATAACGGGACTCGTTTATGCTCTGTAGAACTTTACTTTCTCTAGGTCGTTTAGGAGTTCTTCAAAAAGATAACAGATGTTTTGTTCAAAACAAGCAATGCATAACAGTCTCAAATCGCAATCACTAAACAGTTGTCTTGGTATTATAGGTGTTAATCCACAGATGATATCTGAAATAGATGCAGCTTGAAAATTGGATCCTTCAGGATTACTTTAGGTAACTGTCAAAAGCATGTTCACAGCTAACAAATTGATGAAGAATCTCAGTGCCCGACATAATACTGTAGGAGCATGTTACACTGAGGTACGTATACGAATATTCAATACATCCGGAATTGTGTCTGCTATAACCGAATATAGGAAATTGCTGTCACTGATATGTGTGATCTAAATGTATTATATGTCAGAAGCTAAACTATCATACGTATGCATAGCTGTCGAGTCGTTCTCTGGACATAAACAAAGTATATTTCATCAACCAAGTTTGCAGTTAATCTTCAAAAGATAAGCGCAATGAGTGTATTGAGTATAGGGTTAAGTACATGAAACTAAGATTACAACGCATCTTCATTTGACTTTTAACCTGTTAGAACTCAGAGTTTTAACTCAACCATGGATTCCCTGCACGTGTAACTTTCCGTCGCAAGAACAGTCGATCAAGGGTTTTAGTCGATTGTTTCTTGTGGAAAGGGGGATGGATCCATTTGGTATTCATCATATGGCACAATGCGTTGTTTACCTGTGCGTATACTTTTGTTGAGCGTTTCGGAATAGCAAACGTAGCTTCCAACGAGTAATTTTGGATTAGTACAGGACCACGACAATATGGGGACATTTATTTTGCCACTTCTAAAACAAGATTACTCGTCATTTACTCAATTTTCATAATTCGTGCCTTACCTTAGGCAACTTACCAATAATCCCCCAAACAGTAATCGTCCCTTAAAGGGTTGATTAAACGGAAGGGACCGGAAGTTCTTCGGAACAGACAACAAAAAATACAGATCGAAATTGCGGAACAGTAAAAACGAACAATAGGCTTGGTTAACTGGCGCCTTGGTCTGGTGTGAAAAGTACTCAAATACAGGTAAATCGACACACGGGGCGCAAACCTCCATTTCTGGGTTGAGTTGATATACGTTCCATCACTGTCATTACGCCATGTCAGACATCATTTACTTATTGTTAGAATAAATCCCGGATGGCAAAGGATCGTGGCTGGGGCGACTTTTGGATGGACGGAACACCTTCTGGAATGCGGCTCACCGTTTCTGAAGCAGGGGTAGAGTTCAAGTTAACTCTAGTCCGTTGCTCAGTTTTCGAACTGAAAAGTAGATATTCTGTTAAGCTAACTGATATTGTTCGGTCTCACTTTTGTATGAACACCTAGTACATTCTCTGTAGCACACGCAACATCAGACAAGCCGTTAGCATAGAAGCATGTGAAAATCTGCACTTACTGTTTGTGCGTGTCCTCAAATGCATAGATTGTAACCCAGTCAATAAGTTTGGCGATTTTACACCTGACGACATTACTAAGACGTTTATCGCTGTATAAAAGATGTAGGCTACAGAAAACATATAACACTCATACACTTTTAGACTGGTCAGTTAGCCGGAATCAGTCTTTTCTTTTAAGCGTATACGTGAGATGTGTGAAAGCAAGTGCAATCGGACGGATATTCATATAATATTCGGTGGTATATATCAACATGTATGCAAAAAATAATGCTGTAAATCTGAATACAACGGAATATGACGGGAAAAAACGTCGTTTGATTATATAATATAACATTATGTGGAGGAGACCATAACCTGATTGAAAGACGCGAACATTTCGCCAGATGTACGCAGCAGTCAATGACGAGTATTCGTGGAAACTATACGTTTGTTTCTATTGGAATACTGGAGGTGAACTGGCGATGTAATACGTGAATATTACTTTTCTCAATATGTTTTCTAACCGGTACGAGTCTATCCGGAACTTATCAGCGGTGTGTATCAAACGTTGCACACGTATGTACAGCATACCAATACGTTTGCTATTGAATGGTTTTTATAACAAAAAAACAATAGCAGAGTCAACATAATCGGTATTAATCTAAAAATGCACGGCATTGTATTTGTCTACATACATTAAAAAACTGTTAGCTAGGATGAAAAGTTTGAAGTGGAGCTTTTGAATGTTTCAGACTATAGGTGATTTCAAATTAAACATCACTCACAATTGATCGCAGCTGTCGCATTCCCATAGACTATCCAGTCGGCCCCTTTCCAAAAGCAGAAGCACTAGACTCGAGTTTCGCTCTCATTAGAGCTCGTCAGTAGTGCATATCATTGCCACTGCCGGGACTTGAACCACGGACACGCTGTTCATGAGGCAACCGTGTTAACCACCGCGCCATTGACCTCACGTTAGGCA
>LUCH01000141.1:153849-261248 GCA_013368495.1 Paragonimus heterotremus | reverse complement strand
CATTCCCATAGACTATCCAGTCGGCCCCTTTCCAAAAGCAGAAGCACTAGACTCGAGTTTCGCTCTCATTAGAGCTCGTCAGTAGTGCATATCATTGCCACTGCCGGGACTTGAACCACGGACACGCTGTTCATGAGGCAACCGTGCCTAACGTGAGGTCAATGGCGCGGTGGTTAACACGGTTACATCATGAGCAGCGTGTCCGTGGTTCAAGTCCCGGCAGTGGCAATGATATGCACTACTGACGAGCTCTAATGAGAGCGAAACTCGAGTCTAGTGCTTCTGCTTTTGGAAAGGGGGCGACTGGATAGTCTATGGGAATGCGACAGCTGCGATCAATTGTGAGTGATGTTCAATTCAAAATTAACCAAATCCCCGACTACTCATCAGTAATATAGGTGATTTGTCCGATGCTCTAGCGGTACTCACTATGAAAGCTGGTATTAATTTGCACAAGTATGCCTATTAAATCGAATTCCTGTTTTTCAAGCCAGTAACACGCCTGAAAACCTCGTGTAATAGCAGGAAACATCACATCTTACTTTTGTGGCGAAACGAACGCCATTTATTGTTGGTACAAACCACCGCGTTCTCCAAACTTCTTAACACTTCACAGTACACATGATGGAGATTATACTTTTTACATAACTGTTTGATATTTCGCAAACAACATAACTGTATGTCAAGTATTTGTTTCACAAACAACCCCGACTAGATATTCCGCCACTCAGGGTTTTTACTAAATCTGTCCAATAGATTTTTTCATATGTCACTTTCAGTTGTTCCAAGTAAGTCCCATTGTTAGTTAACTTGTAATTATAGACTACATAATGTTTGAAGCAAACGCTGTCTGAGTATAGGTTCGGAAAAAATGAGGCTATTGTGGTGAATCAAAAATGCAATGAACCAAACTTATAAGGATGATTCGAATCAATTTAGACCAAACGTTGAAACAACTGTATCTAGCCTGCAATATTCTTAAGAATTTCTATGTACTACTTGAGCGTGCTGCAAAATAGTAAGAGTAAGCCTCACTGTAAAATTTCAGTTGGATTTCCCTAAATAGCGTACTACAACGCGGTATAATTATGAAAAATGAGTGTATAATCTACGGAGGGCGGACGCGCCTTCGCACCCTAAATATGAATGCAGTTGTAACACAGCTGAATATAATCTACTATAAAGTATGGGGTTTGAAAATATTATTGAGTTCATTTGGACATGAAACTCGTCAGTGAAATGTGGATTCGTCTTTGTAGCCAAAGTAGAAACGGTACTTCTTATTTCCCGAAGAAAGCCAATGAAGGTGTAATGGATTTTCACGTTGAAAACGCTTTTCGGAATTACCATCCTCCTGGTGCTTGCACAAGAGTTACCAGTAAAGGAATCGTACAGACGACATCGTCTGTTTAAGTGTATTTAATCCCAGGGCAGTGTGATGTTAAACGGGAGGAACATCTTCGTTAAGGTAGTGTTACAGCAGTAACAGCAACCTGGTTGGATTCATCTGGCATCAAACAAAAGACAGGCAGTCACCTTAAAGACATTCCCTCTGTTGCTTTATATACTCGTTGAACAGAACACCTGTCTTGCACGTCAGAGTCATTGCAGCGTTAATTCCGACTTTACAGATCTGAGTGTGACTTGACGAATCGTCATATCTGAACGTTCTTTCACTACTTACTGAATGAACGCCAGGCAGTTTTGTTGCCATGCGGATTAGACTGAGAATTTGCGGATTAACGGCTAGCATTATAGACGGCTCAGAGGGGAACAGTGCATTCTAACTTGTTGTCAGCATTCGCTGTTTCTGTTTTCTAACAATAATAAATGGTTGACTAACAGGAAACTAAGTATTGCGCACGTCCTGAGATGTCGTCTGGCATTGTCTTCCGAGCACTTGCCACTGCGTCACAGAAGATCAAGTGGCACATCCTGTCTGTAGTCGTGGCATTCACAACCCAATTACGTTGTTCAGATTTGTATGTTCAAAAACGGCTGGTTCACACTTTGGAATCACCTTAGCCAAGTACGCGCATCCAAACCCCACGACAAATTGAGCCCGTTTCCCCAACTTACTCCGGCCAACACTGGCCATCTAAAACCCAACTCATTTGTGAGACCAACCACGATGAAATGGTATTTGTGTTTTTTATCTAGTTGCCTTGCTCTCGTTCAATTATTGATCAATAACTCCTCTTATTGCTTTTATTTGGTAGAAAATTGTCGTTCTGAAAAGAAAACTTATCAAAACGGTTTTTGTGCTGAAAAATTGACTTTCTTGGTTTCCACGGTGATATTCAGCTGTTACTTAAAAATGTCCTGAGGTATCTAACATAACTACCTTCGGAAGTTTCTGTCATGAGCGTCCCAGAAGAACTTCCAAACGAAAGTTTTCCATTCATTCGCTGGAGCACAAAACAGTGCTTTCTCAGGAATCCCCTCCCAATACATCGTTGACAGGTTTATTCAGTTATGCTAACTACTATCCTGTCTGCGATAGTCAATGCCACGGTCAGCATTGGTCTCATAGCTACTCATGTCAGTGATAAAATGTGACGGGTTGATGTGGGTTTAGATGAATTGTTCCGGAATGAACTGTCGAGTGGAAACGTTTTTCCTACTTCATTGTCCGTTGGAATAATTAGTTTGAGATCATTTTTTCCTAAGTGTATCGGCCCAGTGAAGATCGACTGGGAAAAATTGGCTGTCAGTGTTTAAGCACAGACGACCGGAATTGTCCGGTGACCACTGGTTCGATTCAGCTTGTCGAATTGGGTTCATACATAGAACCTGATGCCCGAAGAGTCTGAAGGGATGCGGTAATTGATGCAACTGGGCCAACTTGGTAAACACACGAGTGACTGTACGATGAGATGCACCACAACACAACCCACGCAACATACCTTGTCTGAGCAGCTTACATTCGACTGTTTACTCCATTACAGGTCCTAGATACCATAACTTGGTTCACTCATATGTAATCTTCTTGAAAAACTCACTCATCATCGCCCGGTTACACCAGCCAAAACTGAACGAACAGAGCATTCACTCAACCGCATGCGGCCTACAGATCAGAAGCCTGTTTTCCTCTTAATCTTTGGCCAGACTTCTCCTGATAACATGATGCACTCTTCAGTGAGAATAAGTCTAACAAAAAGTTAATCACAATTTGGCCAATGATAAAGAGTATAGGGAAACCACAGATTATTTTATTGTGGTAGTCGGCCGATATGGACATACTGGTAATATTTACGCAGCATACATCCGGAGTCCAAAAAATTGCAACACAATCTCTAATCGAGCTTACTAGGAAATATCCAGTGTAACACAAAAAATCCAGAGTTCCCTTCTCTTGCATTTCTGCATAGTTTACGTGTATAGCCGCCTGCACTCAGCGCGTGTATGGGCGCTGATTAAACGATTACGAGGATATTGCATAAGGTTGATTAAGATAACTAATCCTAGTTGTTTCAGAAACGATTGTGAAGTTTGTGGGGAAAAAATTAAACTAATGGAAAATTTGCCTGTTTTATCACCACTCATTCATATTTTCAATCTTTCTAAGCAACTACGTTAATATTCATTATGAACATCCGTACAACCAATCAACGTCCTCACTGTTGTTAGTACTGACTCCAAAATAAAAACAGATTTTTATTCATTTAAAACTTTTGTTTGATGCACCGACCAACAAAAATAACAGACAGTGATCAGCTTGCTTAGGCTTAGGCTGTTAGGCTGCGGTTCTAAAAATAGATACTTTTGGCAAGTCGAAAGTTAGAGGTGCTGACGAACGAAATGTACAGCTGAATTATGCCGATTGACCATAAAGGCTTTCCATCTGCGCGACATAACATGGAATATTATCTTGCTCCGTCTAACTTCACGTTAGTTTTTTTTCAAATTTTCAGTCATTAAATAAATGAACCGGTCGCTGTCTAAAATCATTTTTAATTTGTTGTCCACTTGGCGTAATTGGTAGATTCGACAGTTAACTAATAATAGAATTTTGACGAATGGTTTCGTTCTCCTGAAGTTAATTTAGCCAGTTTACCTGGAGAAGTAAAACAGATCACCTTCTGTGGCATAAATGACAACTGTTACAAACGGAGTTGTATAATCGAATCAAATCTGCCCCCAATATACCTCCTCCTTAAATTGCATCTATAACAGGTTACAGTTTCTGCACTTCTGAGTGATTTTTCGTACTAGTGGAAACAATGCAAAAGGATCAGATTAGTTTTCCAAAAACAGCTTCAATAAAAAGTGAGGCACAGTGAGGTACAGTTATGTGCCTTTGAAAAATATATCCCAAGTTTTAACGAATGATTTGAACGCACCAAAATAATACGGGAAAATTGTAGTACTCACCGTTTTACAAATTTGTAGTTGCTTTCATAAAAAGTACGAGATGTACAAGACACATCCGTGATCATGTAATTCATTGTTTGGATTCAGATTTTGATCTCCCCTAATCCTAAATGAGATAAGAGGGTGCTTATATTCGGAAGTGAAACGAAAAGGCGTTCATTCAGCTCACTAAACTGACCTTTCCAGATTCATGGCCATTAGCCGTTGGAGATTTCGATATACCGCAAACTTCAGTTCGCCGCATCCACTGAGGGCTAACAGAACTGTCAACCTTGCTGTCATCAATATGGCGACTGAGATTTGCAGCAGTGAAGCTTCGAAGAAGTCAGAGGTTCCTGAGTTGTTCGATTGTTATCTGCTGATTAGTTTTCAGGCGACTTCATCAGAACCGATATCGAAAGCATGTCGGTTGAGAACACAATCGCAAGAATAAGATCCTTGATGTACACTGTGCGGATACAATTCCTTAAAAGGACGTGTAAGAATTCCTACTGTTTAGTCTGAGTGTGCCGCTTGGACCTTGTTTATACTAAGTCGTCAAATTATCCTGGACTGTTGTAAAAACAGTCACTGGTCTCCATGGGGCAGATTTGTTTTTTTTCCGACACTTGCATGATAATGTTTCTGTATATGTTTCGATTGTTTGCTACATCGTGTGGCAAAACAATTATTCCAGTGAGGTTGCAGCTTTAATATATTTCTCTGATTGTAAGGTATTTCAACCTCATAATGATAGTTTGGTTATGGAAACACCAAATTGTCAAGTGAAGGCGAGTTGGAACAGCTGCAACTGAATTCAGTAAATGATGCTTATATAGAAGATTGAAGTTGATTCAGTGAATTAATTGCACGATTTTGCATATAAGCTTGTGTTTTTACAGCACAGCTTGCAAATTAAAACTAAATTCGTTTATATGAAAGCAAACTGTAGCTAAATATCACCGATTTCTAATTCACAAAATATGATGGATTGCATGCACGGTTTAAACTATCAGTGAATGTGTAGTATACGTCAACGAAAATACCAAAGTATTTGTATATAAAGCCAATCATTACAAAAAAATGGTGTTAACCGGTCAAAAGTACTCAGGAATCTTAATGCCTTTGGGCACTTTGGTTACATTCACATTTATTAGATGTCATCTTGTGCCTCCATTATGACTCAGATTACTTGCACAGAAGGAAAGCTGAAACTTGAAAGACAGAACAAAATCGAAAATGCCACGCGTTACCAGGATTGGGAGCCAAACACAGCAAACGAAATGTTCAAGGTTTTGCAAACAATCTGAAAAACCCAGTAGACCACTGCGGGCTCTACTCTCAATTTTAGCGTCAGGACTCACCAGGGGAAAATTAGACAACGACACTGAGTTCGGATGTCTTAAGCTGTGAGAAGTTATCACTGTTTTGGTTAAGATGGATAATTTCGTAGTATGATGAAGTCGTTCCTTTGTAAGTCACCAAAAGCATCAATAACAGCAAAGTCTCCCTTCAAGAATCTGTCTGTCTCGTAAAGAACATTCAAGGGTTACACTTAGATCGAACAATTGCCTTAGAGCACACGTTTATGCGGGAGTTGTATTGCGTATCTGGTCTGAAAATGGTCGAAATAAGAGGGTGTAGTCAGAAGAAAATCGATTGTCACGTACAACTCACTAGTCGCCTTAACATGTCATTCCATGGCTTTTATACACAGCAGAACGGTATGAAAGCTGACTACATTACGGAAAACTCCACCTGAGAAGCGTCAAACTTCACGGAGACCAGGAAAGAATGAAGATTGTCCACCGCCAAACTGCTGTCAACTAAAGTTCACGAGTAAAATTTACCTTCAGAATAGCCCAAGTAATTTCATTACTACTTGTGACCTGCCAGTCGGTTTGCTCCAAGGCACCCTGAGTTCTCAGAGCTCTATTAAAATAGGTGCACTGACAGAATTGCATGACCTCACATTGATTCATCCTGGCGACAAAGTTTGGCACAGGTTAAAAATACCTACTAAAGGAGTTCTAGTAAATTTACAAAGAAGCTGGGGAAAAACCCAGTGTTATCGATGGGGTTTTGTTTCAAGTAGTATACTGCTTAGACAACCTTAGTTTTCCAGGTTGGTTTTTTTGTTTCAAATCGTTGAAACCGGCGAACTGTTAACACCATCTTTTGGCACGTTATGGACGTTGTAACCTCATCAACAAGATCCCCCGAAGTATTAAAGTATTCGGCGTCATATTCCGTTTATTTGTACGGCTCGGAATGCAAAAGACATCCTTAAAAATGAACGCCAAAATGTTGCATGAACTGCCGTTCGTCGTTTGAATCTGTTTTGGAAAGAGTAGTAAAGATTATAACAGTATGGTAACTGATGAGTAGTCGGGGATTTGGTTAATTCCAAGTTAAACATCATCCACAACTGATCGCAGCTGTCGCATTTCCATAAAATTTCCAGTGAGCCACTTTCAAAAAGAAAAACTGGACTCAAGTTTCGCTCTCATTAGAGCTTGTCAGTAATGTATATCCTTGTCACTACCGAGACTAGAACTCCGGCCACGTTTTCATGAAGAAACCATGTTAACCACTGCGCCAATGACCTCAAATTAAGCGTGTCCGAACTATCATATGTGAACTCTCAACCACTTCCACTTGTGTGTAGTGAACAGGTTGTCCGATTATCTCGCTAGGAGACAAATTTACTGTCTATTAACTCCAGTCGATAACCCCGCGATTGGGTTTTCCTAGACAGGCGGAAATCTCCGGTCTCGTTAAACCTCCTAGAACAACCTGATAATTACTTTTGATCAAAAGTGGTTGAGTGTTAACATATGAGAATTCGGTCGTGCTTAATGTGAGGTCAGTGGCGCAGTCATTAACACGGTTACGTCATGAAAGCGTGGCCGGTGTTCTAGTCCCGGCCGTGATAAGGCACTAATGACAAGCTCTAATGAGAGGGAAACTCGTGTCTAGTGCTTCTTTTGAAAAGTGCCCGATTGGAAAGTCTGTGAGAATGTGTCGTTTCCGATCATCTGTGGGTGGTGTTCAGCTTGAGATTACAAAATATGGCTGTCAAAACTGAACGATTGTTATTGTTGATACAATTGGAACATCTTACTTCAATTTTACCCACACGTCTGATGCACTTTAGCTTCGACAGAAGCACTGTGTTGACACACTCCAAGTCGCCTAAACAAGAGTGAAAGAAAGCGGAGTCAGATAATGGCGAACTGCTGGAAGGAAGTTAAGTTCGATAAGATGAATGTTCAACAGAATGGTGACAGAAAGCGCCACCCAGTAATATGGTTACGAAAGTTGTGTTGAACATTATACGACCGTCACTAAAGAATTTACAGACACTCACGAGGTTGTGCTATTTACAGCTTGCATGGGTGGTAGTGTGTCATATATAACAGCCTCATCCGAAAAGATTCGAAGGAAACTACTGGCAACGAACATAATAAAACAACGTGTGACAAGATCCAAACCAAATGGAGTGTCAGGAACAAATACGTGGCGCCAGATTCAACCAACTCTGGACTGGATGTGGACTGATTTAAGACAATGCCGGATTATCCAACCGAAAGTATTATGGGTTGAACTTCTTAAATGTATCTTGTATGCTAGCAACCGACCTTTACGTGTGCTGCGTGCATTTTCTCTGGAGTAATCCGTAAGACTAGGCTCTTTAAATTTACACCCTCGCGTATAGGTTTATTGTGAACCCACTTATTCGTTATTTGTCATAAATGCACACTCAGTTGTAAACCAACAATTTGACAAACAGAGGCTTTGCGAAATGGACCAACAGCACAGTGTCTTCATAGAACGTAGATACTACAGGCTGAACAAAATTGAGAAGCAAGTAACTTTAACTGAACAACGGGAACTCAACCATGTCTAACCTGGTCACTAGTGGGATTGTTAGAACCTGCGATCGTTGTTAGTTCATTGTGGTTCCGGTTGCTTTTAATGCTAGAGTGCTTTGTAATTTAAACGGCATGAATGAGCATCTTATCACAGAACTTCTGCGACAACGGTTATCAATCACGATCGCTCCAGATGATGCGATACTTAGATATTGCAATGACCTTGACTGTTTTCTATAAGCTTTTAGCTTATCGAAAACAAAATAACAGGACATACATTGTGATCACCTCTGCCAAACCTACAACGATGACAATAGTTATGTATTTTCTGAATCCATTCTGACGACCTTCTTTTATCTGTTTTCCGTGTTACCACGTCGTCTCCCCAAAAGAAGCCGCCGTGTCATTTGGATCGAATGTTATCCTCGCGATTTTAATTAATGTTTCCCAAATATATTTATTGGCGTAACACTCAGGCCTATGTGGTGAACAATTCAATTGTTGCCCCGAGGTTTCGATTCCTTTGCATGTTAGCAGTCCGACAAGGATAATCAGTAAGTTCGAAAAACCTTAGTGTATACCGGTGCACTTTTTCTACTCCTATAGGTTTGTAACTAATTCCATACGGTGGCTTTATCTGAAGCGCAACACTGAGTATGGCAGTGTTTGTCTTGAGATAACTATGCATTGGAAACCAGCTAGAATGTGTCTCACGTTGACTTCAACATCCATTCGGGGTTATGTTTCCTGTGCATTTCTAGAGACCTACATCACTGTTATAATGGTTGAATACAACTTGCCATTAAAAACTTGAGTTTGGTGCGGACAGCTGAAACTTAGCTCATCATCATAAATGCTCTGTATTGCCGTTCGAAGGAACGAAGAGGTGCACTGGTTTCGCAGATAGTGATGAAAAGCTGTTTTAATGGGTCTCCATCGGGCTATTCTTCATAACTGTTTCTTCTTAGTAAATCTTGAGGTTCATCCTTCCTTTCTAAGGTCTACACCATCGCTATCTGCTTTTCATGATATCCGTCTTGTGTGGCTCCAATGAGCTGATGAAGTTCAGGCAGCTTGGATTTTGACTTGACCGATGCAACGAGGTAGTTAGATTTTCGCTTAACACATTAGGCTCTTGTAACAGACTACTAACGTTGTATCCAGTTATAACCTGTGATTAATACTTAGGCATTCACTGCATTAGTCAAGATAGACTGTTGCACTCTTCTACGTCAAACCTACCGTATTGAGATGAAGATAGCTTGTATACTCTACAAAACGGTTGTTACTTTTAATCAAGCTATATTTGATAGTATTGATGGTTTATAATCATACATTTGACCCAGCGATGCTCGTTCACTATCGTTTTTAACCAATCTACACTTGGTCTCAATCGCAATCATTAAACAGTAAGTTCTACTCACAAAAACGTATAACAAAACCTATATGACAAACTTAAACTTAAACAAAAGTAGTCTAGACGTTTTTGGGGTTAGTGGAGTACCGCAGCAGATTCTCCACTTCGATGAAGTTTTCAACCAATCTACTTCGAAAAATGGATCTATGTTCGTTCCTATTGTGGCTCGTTGGATGTTCATATAAATGTCCAGGAAATAAACATAGTTCCTCACCATGTAACTCTTGCAAAAATATGTAAGTGTTTCTAGGGCTGAAAACCCTCTGATTATTTTGACCGCGAATGAACAAGACAGGAACTTAATAGAATATCGTGGGCTTCACACAAACCTGGAACGGTTCGAAAAAATAACACTGTAGATTATAAATGGGACACTAAATGTTGACGAGTTGACAACAAGGACTGTTGAGATTAAAGTCAGTGTTTATTGAAACCAACAAGGGTTGCATCTTTCACGGGGGCAGCTTTGGTCGTAGGCGTAGACGCCAACTGAGTAACTTCAGACTGTAGTTTACATAAATTTAGTTCATAGTCGGCTAACTTCAGTTAGCTGTCGTGAGTGTGGAGTGAGTGAGAGCATGGCGTCCTATTCAGACCTACGAGTAATCAGTTCTGTCGGTCGACCACCTAAAAGTATTTCCCTCGAAATATACTTTTTCATCTGGTAGTCTATTTTTTTTTACACAAATCTGCAAATTTATCACCTTGCTGCCGAAGTATACACGGTTTTCGAATATCGCTGGATGGTGGGGGAAAACTAGACTACATAATAACTCCGCCCGACAAGAGTAGTGTTTGTGTAGCAAGAAAACCTAAACGTCTGTACGGAACTGTAGTGATCACCCAGAATACTGTTTCATTCTTAAGTATTCGTTAGGTCTAGCTGGTCACCACTGATGAAAAATTCTTCAGCAGCACCTTTTTACATATCAGGAGACTACGGAATTGATTCAAGAGAAACAGTCGACTTCTTTCTGTTGACGGAATAGCAGTTCGTATGTGGACTACTTAGTAATGATAGTTTTTGCAAATCATTGAGCATATCTGGATAAACCTAGTTGCGAGTGTCAACTGCATTCAGCCCACGACCGGTACGAACTCGGTCACCGATGTGAACTGACAGTTCTGAAAAATATTTCGTGCGCTGTGCAGGAGAGTTCCACTGTCGCCAATTTGCTTGAGAGGGCTCAGAACCCAACCGACAAGGTGAAAATCGTTTCCCACAGTCTTTAAGAAACAGTTATTAGGTGATCTTTTCCTCGAACTGAATCGAGTTAACTTTTGTCCTTTTGCCATACATGACCCATAGATCGACGGGAGATTTAACCGCCATATATATATGTACGTTTTTGTGAACAATTCAAACGACAATTAATCGTGTATTGGACTGAACCACATTACTACATGGATTATACAGCTGCGTATTCAACACATTGCATTATGCAGGTTCTCGGTTGTTTTGTTTAACGCCTACATAGATCCGTGCTCACAAACCACCCTGCACATTGGGTCATCCTCTGATAGACCTCTGCTTATCTAACATGGTTGAAAAGTTAAGGTGTCATTATTTGACATTTTATCGTGAACGAGGCCACTGACTACCTGTAGAAAACCACTTTCCCCATAGGTCTGTCCACGATAGAGCACGGTGTTCGTCTCTGTGGTCACGGTTAAGTCGGAGATCATTTTTAAAGTCTTGTTTAATCTGTACATACGTTGGGGACAACTTGCGCCGCAGGTTTCATACCCCTGTTCTAAGCTCACTTTCACAGGACAATAAATGTGTGCATGTACGGAAAGTCGTTGAGGTATGCTTCATTGTTTGTTGTTGTTGATTGCAAGGCATTTTCATTCAGCTTGTCTGTTGGTCAACTCTATTCACTCCTCTAAAATATTTAACACAATTGTTTACTACCAATGAAGAGTCAAGAGCACATAAACGATTACCAGACGAGGAAGGTTGAATGTAATCCTAGTATGCAGGACACAATTACTCCAAATTCTGCACTTGTTTAGTTGTTTTCTAACCAGGCCGATTAAGGGTCACCTCTTTTTAAATAACATGCTAGTGTTTGAGCTCACTTACTTCAAATCTTAAGTTCACCGCAAATTATCAAACTCGGATTCAGTCTTGAGATAGCAGTTAAGCAAATTTTAGTGTTACATGCAGAAATGGTGAGATCAAACGGTAGATAGCACAATTATGGATATTATTATTTGGAATTTGTTTGTGCTCGACTGTGTGCCCTTAATTATAGGGCAAGTTGTGGATAATTGGAAATATTTAACAGTGACGTTTCACCCTGGGCACAAAAACTTCTTCATGCCAGGTAACCCAGCTATGAATTCAGTGATGTATAAGACAGACTAAATGTAAGTAACTAGGAATAAAAGTTAACAGCTCCTGGGTCAGGTGTAAATTGTCAAGGGACAGTAATGGTTTCGAATTGCTAATTACGGCGATTCGGGGACACTTGGTAGGTATGTCAAAGTGTCCAGTGGTTTTTGAGGGCAATAAACAGGAGAATCTTGGGGTTGATGAGTTAAGATGGTCGTCTTTACTAAACATCATTGCACGTCAATTTGATCCATCCAAGACCGGTCGTTATGTGCCAGACACTTCAGTTCCGTCAACTCTGTTTACAGCACATTTGGCCTACGTGATATCAATGGCGTCCACAAATAAGTGATCAAGCTTACATGTAAACCGTCGTCTAATTACCTCGACATCTTCCAAGTCAATTTCATAACATCTGTTCAATAAGTCATTGGCAACTGTGGAATCCCTGATCATGGTTTGATATTTTACTTGATTTCGGTGTGCTTTTTTAATGCTCCTCTAGAGCTTGATTACTTTAGTTCTAGGTTTTGTGTTGTCTGTCCAATATTAACTTGCACACAGTCCTTGCAGTTTATCCTGTATACACTATTACCAATTATATCAATAGGCACAGGAGCCTCATGATGCAACAAGATTCTATGCCATGTCGTCCCTTTTCGTAAAACCATCTTAATATCTACTGTATTCAAGACCCTATGAACAGCCTCTGCCATCCTCTCCTTGAATAAAATAGCAGCGATGCTTTTCTGTGGTAGATGTATTAAATTTATACTAATTCAATGTAATGAGAAGATACAAATCGTGATATAGTCTCATGAGCAACATGTCCTGCATTCACCTCGTTTACATTCAGGTAACAGTATCCAAACACAGAAGCAAAGTTCCACCCTATGAAAACCTATAGTCAAGAAACTACACGGACAAACACCAGAATGAGAAACTTAGAATTACTGACCAATGAGTTGACCGCAGACGCAGTACAGATTTGAATAGAATAGTCAGAAGACACAAATTACGATATGAATTCATTTTGCAGTACAGATTGTTTTTGTGCACCTCAGGCGGGATTGTAGCTGTTCACATCCAAATTGTGTGAGGTGACAAGAATTCGTATCAGCAAAATGATAGTTTGAGTCATAGATGCTCACTTTATTAGTTTTGGTTTACGTTCTTCTGTGTCGTTGTTGATGGAAGTTGTTCTCAAGCCTCCTTACTAGCGTTGACATTTCTGCTAACCAAGGAGTGTGTTTCCTAGTACGAGCAGCTAGCTGTCGATTTGTTCCTTCATTGTGGCTCGCACTGCAGCTGCACGAATATTTGTGGAAGTAGTGAGGTATGATAACTATAGTCTGGTTGTTTGAGACCAAGGCGATTGATGAGGCTCTGGTTTCCAATACAATATTATGAAAGTTGTTTCTGTCCTGGATGCATCTACCACTAAACAATTCCTTCTCAGTACATACCATCTGTCATTCAAAATCAGGAGTTGCTGATACATAATCGCTTTCGGTACCGCTGTTATCGGTAGTACCATTGCAATCCTGCAGTCATGTTTCTCAACAAATCGCAAGGGATACCTGTTATCTTACGTGGCATCTGCCATTGTGTTATTTTTAGT
Organism: Paragonimus heterotremus; assembly: GCA_013368495.1. Taxonomy (NCBI): domain Eukaryota; kingdom Metazoa; phylum Platyhelminthes; class Trematoda; order Plagiorchiida; family Troglotrematidae; genus Paragonimus; species Paragonimus heterotremus. Next base: position 247,644 of record LUCH01000141.1, on the reverse strand, counting down.
GATAGATGGTTCAGTATGATCAGTTTCTGTACATGGATGTAAAAAATGTATACGATAACATCGATTATTGTTGTAGTCTAGTTCCACACAGTGCCGTTTGTTTAAACAAAATTAGCAGTTTTGCGCTAAATCTATCCAGTCTGTTGTATACAACTTATGTATGGGTTGTGGTTAGCAGTTTCAACAAAATGGCGCATTTTTATTGGTCTCATGTGATATTTTCCATATCAAAGTATCCACTCTCATGACGTTCGACTCACTTTGAAGCGAAGGTCACTACACGCTGCTCATCAAAGTCAGCAATTTATACGAGCTCCTTAGGCTGATCAAATGTTTCCATGTATAAAGCAATGGAATATTTTGTAAGTTCCTCTCATTCTCCAACTAAATAATTTAAGATTCCCTCTAACCTCAACCTTCTTAAGTATCTTCTTCTCAGTACTGATGTTTCAGTCTTTCTCCAATCTTCACTGCAGTGACACAAGGGTTGATGACAGGTCATCGAACATTGCACACTCGCGGATGGAGACTATTATCCGACAAAAACAACTCAAAAAGCTATTCATCACAGATGACACGGTTTTAGTAGCTCAAACCTGAGAAAACTTTACAGACAATTGGAAGTGCTAGTTCTTATACGACAAACACTGTGCACCAAAATATTTGTGATTTCGACGTTGGAAAATGTACTACATACTTGAAAAATTTGATTACATCGGATTCGCATTCTTGAACATTTCTTCCGTCGACGCTAAACTTGATCAACACACCCACAAAGCTACACCAAACGCACTGAGCATATGAGATCAATCCATGCCAACCATTAAGTTGAAGGTTACTTTTTCTATGCTTAAGCTTTTTACTTGTTTCTGTGCCGCAATCATACGCTGGCTCCGTACACATATAGGTAACATATCAGCCATTCAAGCGCGTTCTTTTACTACTGCTCCAGACGAGTCATTGACATTAAATGGCGGGATAGTGTATCGAACAGCAAAATCTCTGAAATAGCTGATAACTTATCCGTGTGTGGTTTACTTAGACGAGGGAGATTACAGTTACTGTAATGTATAAGTCAAGTGAAAGATGGAGGTATGCAATACGGTGAACTGACAGTTGGCGTGAGAACGTAAATAAAATGAGGTTTATACGTTAGGTTAATTTAAATTGCTGATAATAGTCCAACATCCCGAAAACGAGCGGTAGCATGACGATGTTTGCAGAGAATGGTGACGAAGATAGGTATGCCCAAGAGTTACTAGTGGATGACTTACTATAGTGTGGAAAAAAATATCACAAGCGACGGAGGCCAAAACAGATGCAAACGATAATCAACTCTGTAGTCACGTTTAACAAAGCTAAGTGTGTATCTCCTTGACTGTTTTTCAAATCTACACTAGGAGTCATAGAATCTAGAAGCAGCATTAATTCTGTGCCTCCGTAGGCTGACGGATGAAGAATTCTGATCAGAAGACACCGCTTGGTGGAAGAAGTAATATGGGTGTGTGTTTCGGAGCTGTCACTTTCCATATGCCATTTTTAGCCCACGTGGTAAGTCTGAAAGAGATTAGCGTACTTTACTTAAAGTGTCCAGTTCTGATCCTTGCAGGATAAGTGCTACAACTTACAACACATTTACCTATACGATCATGTACATACTGTACCCCAAATCCGATTGGTTGTATTAATAATCATGTGCTGTGATGGCGCATTCACGTGCCCAGAAGGAATGGAGAAATCTGTTAAGTTCGAGTGCATGTATCTACCTCGCCAGTTGTTTTTACGAATACGTTTTTTAATGGCCACCCACCCAGTCATCATTCATCACTCGAACTTGTGCACGGCATGCATCACGTTAAACACAACAATACAAATACATCATGCTTGGTCCAGTGGGCGACAAAAACGGCCGTATTTTGACTGACCAGAATGTGCAAAATGAACAGATGAATCGCGGTTTCAGTCCGCTAAATGGAACAGAAGAATGCATAATTGGAGATGTGAAGGTGAACAACTATCTAGTGATATGTGCATTGTAACATGACAAGTTGATTGCTAATAAAAAGGGATATATTTTCCATAACGTAATCGATGTTTTTTATCAAGGAGCTTATTGCGATGGCATTTATTTCCAATGTTTGATGGAATATTGATGTAATATATCTAGATGATGGCACCTCGAATCGCATATTCAGCCTTTCATGGGTGATTCGTCTGTCTCCCGGTTTGCACTGCTTCCCTTGACCGAATGTGCATTTAGTTTTGATTTAACAGCACAAACTATAAATGAACACTTCCTGGAACAACCAAACTGCCAATGATTCCTATGTTGAAGAGGCGTTACTGAAGATATGACAGTAGATAACACAGTAACATTCCGCAGAGTTTACCAGTAATATATTATGTACATGCCATACAGTAGTTGGCCAAAAAAGGACACTCAACAAAGTTCACACGCAGCGTTTAAAAATTGGCTAAGCTGTTCAAGTTTTCGGTCAGAATCGATTCACTTGGCCAAATTACTACAAAGAAACAAAATTGTCTATGGAAAATAAATAGCTGTATCTATATTGATAAGCTTCTTCTCTATGCAACGCTACAACGAGGACAGTGTGCGTTCGTGTGAACGTATGATTCACATGGTGTGTGAGCAGAACCGCATGTGGTGCAACGCAAGCCACTTGGGGTGTTGATTCAAGACGCAGGCGTCTTTTGGCTTCGGTCAATGCAACAGGCTAATCCGTTTTCGATGCCGCCACCCATGTACATGACTAGACGTCTGTTTTGAACGGATATTCCTGGCGCTTTATCTCACGATGTTTATGTAACATGAGGCAGGGGTAATTTACACTGTTTGCCGAAACTTTTTCCACTGACAACATGGTGACCCATAGGAACAATTTCCTAAGAAAACGCTCTCTTTTGTGTCCCGCTTTAGTATTCAATTTGGTATTCAGTTTGGTTTAGAGCATAATGATATGACAATATCAAGCGCCATACCGAGCATCCTTCGGAGTCAATCAGCGATCTTTCACATATGAATATATATATGTATATGTATATAAATGTACGTTGCATGGATACTGTCGGATATTTGATGGTTTTTATTATCGTCAAAGATAATGAACATCCGTTTGTCCTTTCTGCTTCCAACAAATGCGTTCTTACAAAGAGTGCTCATTAACATTACAATTTGCTTGGTGCCAATAATTGCACACATGAGTGTATGTGTTCTGTTGCAACATATCCAAATTTACGGCGGAAGCGCCGGTTTGCACTTCGTCGGCATATTAATCTTCGTTATCCTATATTAGCACACTTCGGGTCCACTTGGTATGACTGATTGACGTCATCACACGTTTTACAGTGGTTTTATCGACCCATCGAATTTAACGTTACTCACATACTCCGGTTCTTCTCAATGTAATCTTGCGTAATAAGGACAATGGTAGCATTCTGCTCATACCCAAGCCAGAATTTTCTTTCGTGCTTCGTGAATACGGTTGGGAAACCCTATACCCTCTAAAGCGAACATTCAAGCAGTACGGATATGCGTGTCATCTTGAGATTGTGTGTGCATGAAATAAATATGCACCGATCGTGCTCACTGATGTTGACTCTAACTATCACTGGTATATTCACTTTCTCAAGCCTGGTTTCGACCATCAAATCAGTGTGAATATCTCTCTGTAAGCTACTGAACAACATGCTGGGGCTATCATACATGCAGACTTCAAAACCAGCGAGAACTGATGCAAGCACGGAGCAACGTTCACAAAACGGAGAGATGTCCATCACCCTTGAGTATATACTTACCGTTTACATTATCTGACCAATTGCAGTTAGTGCTCGGTATATGTTGAGATGTTTTGGAAGCGGGTTTTTTATTATAGGCTACAGCGAAGTTAATAAAATGAGTAGTGGATGATGTACAGCAGAAGTTGAAGCGGATTAAGTACCTGTATGCAAATGGGCGGAAAGATGGGGACCAGTTATGCAACTTTCATAGCTGTTTCCAGCCAACTGGACATTGTTTACTGTCTCTATAGATCTCTGCTCAAATATGAGTACAAGTAATTGCACGCTTCCGTATAGTTCGGTACAGTGAGCAAAGTCAAGTTAAAACTTCACAGCATGAGACTTGGCAATTCAACTATGCTTGAAAAGAGTGATCTCCTTCCAGTTTGAGGACATTTTGACAAATATATAGTGTACTGTTTCCATCACATTTGGTTTCAGTAATAAAACGAAATTCATGTAGATTGAGCATCACCCACAATTGATCGCAGCTGTCGCATTCCCATAGACTTTCCAGTCGGCCCATTTCGAAAAGAAGCACTAGACTCGAGTTTCGCTCTCATTAGAGCTCGTCAGTAGTGCATATCATTGCCACCGCCGCCGGGACTTGAACCACGGACATTCAGTTCATGAGGCAACCGTGTTTACCCTGCGCCATTGACCTCACGTTAGGCACGACCGAATTATCATATGTGAACACTCAACCACTTTCGCTTGTGAGTAATGATCAGGTTGCCCGATCGCCTCGAGAGGAGACACAGTTATGGGAATGCGACAGCTGCTATCAATTGTGGGTGATGCTCAATCTACATGAAAATCCAAATCCCCTACTACTAATCATTAAAACGAAATTCGTTAGTACAACAGCGGTCACCATTCCTACGGTTAATCTCTCGCACACATGAAAAGGCCTGATTTGAGGGGTTATAACCATTATCCATTCAAATGTAGGTCCATACGTAGGCGTGCTTGTTTTCACTGTATCGTCCAAACTCAGTGGCTCTCAATATACCAGACTGATTGTAAAAGTTCCCTTTGCTTTCTTTATTTTGCTGATAATCCTGAAAGTCCAACTCTGCTGTGTCAGTTAGTAGCACGTCGAGTGTGTTGATTAGTGGATCCACTCGCGTCAGTACTTGACACTATAAAAAGAATTCTCATGTCTAGAAGTGGCGAATTGGACTTCTATAGTTTTTCACTCTTTCCAGACATCATTTATTCAGCACTTATGCACGTTACGCTGGCCGTTACCCCTGTTTGAGACTTTCGGGACCACTGGTGCATAAAACTTACATGTCGGTCTGCTGTAGCGTCTGATTTTTGCCCTCAGTTCGTCGTTCATGAACTTGTTTTACCTCTCTCGCACGAATCAGAATACTTTTTATTACACTGTCTCACAATCGCTTGACTGCTTGGCACTCTCGTTGACTGACGTCAAAGCAAACATTACAATTTTGAGATGTTCAACCAAGTATTATTTCTCATCCAATGGGCTTCCAGTTATCTGCACCCATGAATTCTCAGCCAGTTCCCTAACCTCCAAACTACTTGTATCTGCCCAGAACATACTGGTTAACACAACTTTAGACACGTTCACATTGTTCGATAATATTAGCTCTGGCTTTCGCGAGTGTATGAATAAGATCTGAAACAAGGCTAAGTGGCTAATCCGTCTCATATTGCTAGAAAGATTTCACTCAGACATCAGGAAGACAGGTTTTTGGCGAAACTTTTGGCATTCTATAAAAATTTGTTTAAATTTTTTTTAGAAACATTGTCTCTTATTGATGTTCAAAATACGATCTAGGGAACGGAATATATCACTGGCGTGATTCATATGTAAATGAAACAGCAAAGGAGACGGACATTGTGTAGTCAGTACTAATCCTGTTGAGTTATTGGACAGGATTGCCATATCTCACAGTTGTGAGCAAGCTTGATCATAACATTCACAGAGTAAAAGTCTGTTATTTCACAATGCACTGATTCCGTTTTATTAAATGAACTGCGGCCAACTTGGCTGGAGACAGAAACTAACACATCATTTCCATAACGAGATTTAAGAGGTTAGATCAGTGGTGCCAGATGTCTTCACAGTGAAGGTACGTTAACAAAAAGCCAACTTGAACGCACATAACCTGATTACCCCATAAATCAACAGCGTGAATGTCCTCGCTTGAGAATGGTTGACAATTGTCGATGTTGATCTATGCAGTCATTCTTCCCAAAAATGTTTATGCATGTCATTCCATACAAACTGAATGACATGCCCGAGCGAAAGAAGTGGACTTGTTATTTTATGCGACCTGTCATACTGTTGAATCTGCGGGAAGCTTCTGTCACATTCAACGTGAGGCATAGGGCAAGTGTTTTCATTCCGAAGTGTGCGTTTTTCTTCAGCTTGACACATTTTGTAGCGTCCTATTTACTGGGCATATATGTACGCGTTCCTGACTGAATAAGTTCGAAGTCTTGTCATTTATTTTACGCTTATCTATTAATTTGTTAGGTATAACTTCAGGAAGTTCTGGTCAGTTCTCAGTAAGTCGGCGCACGTCAACAATAATCACCCTTTTTGTATGATATAGAGTCGATGGTTCCAGCTCGTCCCTTTTCACTAATTCCCATCGTATCAACCACAAAATTTTGACTCAGTTGTAAAATATTTCATTTTTCATTAACTTTTTAATATATTGACTGTAATTCACCGCGCAATATCCCACGAGGCACTCCTGGCTGTTTCCGTTGATACATTATTTTGTCATTGAAAATACTGCATACAATATCGTTTCTTCAAATTTGTCACAGTAACTGCGCTATTGCAGTGTTAGCCCACAATCGTCGCGTTAACTTGGGAAAAATAGAAGTCATTTACCGAATGTCAAGTAGCATGTGGTGTTGGTCGGAACGTGACCATCAGCGCGAAAGCCAAATTCATTGACCGTCAAGTTCTGGTAAAACCAGTAAACTTGCTAAAAAAATGTTTGCTCATTAGGATAGAGTTGTTGAGGCATGCCCACTAATTGGTCGAAAAGAAGGGTGTAATTTTAACCCGTGAGAAAAAATGTTGTTGTGGTTATTTGCTCTCGATCTGGAGAGAATTCGCCACTTTCCAGGCGTTTATTCAATACTTTGGTGAACTTAGTTTTGGACAGCAGTTAACAATTTGTTACATTTAAAGTTTCAAGAGACCTGGAAAAGCTACGTTGTTAATAAATCATTTGAAAAAGCGGTTGAAAGTTGAATAACTTTGGCGCCACATTCAGTGAAATAAAATTAGTTTTCCTTAAATTGAACACCACACACATTTGATCGCAGTCTTTAGATAAGCGTTTCGGCTGGCCCAGTGCGAAAGGTAACGCTAGACTCGAGTTTCACTACTGTTAAAACGCACCAGTATCGCCTATCCTTGTCCGGATCGGAGTTCGCACTCTGACCCTTGTGTTTTTGAGACTAGTGTGTTAACCGTAACGCCAATGACTTCACAATAGGCACGATAGTATAATCAAATCCGAACGCTCAACCACAACCTTGTATGAGTAGTATTTGTTTGCCCGGTCATTTTGAGAGAAAAATGAACAAAATCGCTTTGTTATTTCCAACTGATAACTCCGTAATCACGATTTCTCAATTAAGTTAAAGTTGCCGTCTTCATTGAACCACGTGATCATGGCTTAAGTAATTAGCACAGTAGTTTCGCATATAAAATGAAGTCAACGGTATATGATTAAACTGCAGTAGATGGGCAACCTACTGATAAGGCAGCTTGACCTATTGAAGAGAACGAAGATAGTAGAAACTAACACAGTTAATCATTTCCAATTCACTTGATGTCATGAGCCTAACTGCGGTAAATAAAAACGAGTTAATCAAAGCTTAAGTGTTTAATTTATCTGAAAAATATTTTTGATTACGACAATTCGTATGCACTGACTGTAGACCAAGCTACGGACAACTGAGTGACCAATCCTAATGCAACGCTGCTATCGTGCAATGACATCTTTTAGTTAGAATGGCTATCTAAAGAAGCCGTACTACTCCTTTAAATGAACAAAATCCGTTTTTCTGCTTCCCGGCTCTTCAATTCCCTGGTAGTTTAACACAGTAGCACTGTACTTGGATAAGTGCCTCTGTCATCGTTTAAAAAGCAATATCTTATGCTACCTACCTGTCGTTCCTTCTCACTATTCTAACAAACCACAGAAACCCACAATGGCGGAATCAAAATGATGCCAGTACCAAGGAGGCGATACCAAATTCATTGAAGTGTTCAGCAACATATTTTGATCAGTGAGGCTGGATGATAAGGCAATATCACTTGCGCATCACAAAGTTCTCATCATCACAAAGTTAAGTTGCAGACCATATGATGATTGCTATATTACTGTTCAAGACCATGAATTACACTTGAGTGAAAAGTTGTCTACTAATGGATATAAACAGTAAGATGCGGCTTGTTGCATAAACGCTGCCTTCAATGTCAGTAATGGTAACGTCACACTGGTGTTTCGATTTGGTCGTTTTCCGGTTGTCTTGATTGTGATTGTGAGAAAACGCCGACAAGAAATTATTGGGGTTGGTAGAAATCTATCCACAGGCATGGCGTAATAGTTTGCCATAGAAAACTGTTTTTATGACTATCAAATTTACCGCGAAGATATTTCGTGCGAATGAATATTATTGAGAATTACAGTCATGAATAGTGACATGCGTAGCCAGTTCATCCGTCAGTAGTGATGCACACCTGGCGCACAAGTACAGTCGACTGACTTCATATCTGACGATGATGGCGGTGATGATTATGTTTCCGGACCTCAAAAAATTAAAACCGAATAAAATATAGAAGGCTTTTGACTGAACAAATCAGTAGACTGACGTCCGTATGATTCAGTACACAAGAAATCCTAGCGTTTATTGGTAGGGTCAGCTTGCGGTGCAGATTGAAGTGTTCCTCACTTAAAGGCAACAAACAGCTGCTTGTAAATATTCAACATAGCAGAGTGCCCCGAGTATATCAGCAGCTGGAATTTTTAACCGTAAAAGTGGTGTACAATGATTTGCTGTCAGTTTGACAGTGGTTAGACTTGATCGGTATATCTGACCAAACAAAATTGTGATGGTCATTTTGGTACCGTCACAAAAAAAGAAAGATTAGGGTTCTTGTGCTGCAGTCGGAAGCGCATTCAACAATAACAAGCTCGTGTGACAGGGAGAAATGTACCGGTATTAAGTAGAAAATAAGCAACGAGTTTAAGTATTTGAAAACCTGTTGTCTTAAAGAGATTTCTCATATATCGCGCATCCATGACCAAGCGATTGGAAACTTCCTTGATAGTAGGAGTGATAGGAAAAAGCCGTGTTAGCGGAGAAGAATAGTGCAAAATAAAAGTTTAGCGGAAGGGGCTATCACTGAACTACTTCCCTGTTTCCTGAGCCTGGTCGTCAGCTTGCCTTGTTAACGAGAAACGAAACATATTGGCTTCTTGCGCTGGGAAGTTCATTCATCTGCCTGCCAGTGGAATCCACCATTTTTGCCTCAGACAAGACCCACATGCAACTGTCAATCCCTCGATTGTGATATAATCAACCTAGACCCTCCTGCTTTAAGAGTTATAATCGTGCATTTCACTTGCTGTAACATTGCCGGACCATCTTTCTAATGAACATCGGCCGAATGTGTCGAATGAGTTCCTTTTTGCCTACTAAATTAAGAATATCTTTGTAGTCTTTAGTGAAGCTACATGTGTAAAAGTTTTCGCTAGGTCGGATTTAGTAAAGCTTCTTCTCTTATTCAGCTTGGCTCCAAAAGTCTGTCGACTCACATCCCTGCGCTCCCTGTTGTGAGTTCAGCTCACTGTAACATATTGAACTTGTGCACTACTCCATTTTCTTTACAGTGCATCATATCTGAACTTGCATTTTCCGATTTCAGTTTTTTAAATGTCCAACGGTTCATTTAAAACAATCGAAATGCATGCCATTTCTTTGGCGGTCAATATGTCATCTCTACAAGCTTGCGTGTTATTGTATTGTTTTTTCTCACTCGCTGTTTTTATAGTCCGTTGTGCAGCAAAATAGAAGTGTACTAAACATCTTCAAGCACTTTCTTTATAGACAGCTGCGTGCAACGTGTATTTTCGTGTGTTCTTACAATTCATTATAACTTCCAAACGCTATAAAATTATTTGTGGGCACATCTTTTATTTCGATGCTTCTCATCACTCGTACTAACATTGAAATGTCTATGCGTTGCTCCAGTAAACTGGCCCAGCTGAACTTGCTCCCGGATTAATTACATAAACATGTCACATTTCAAGGAATCTTCATTGCAGAGATTGTATGAGGTGTCCTGGAAGCGGGCATACTATGTCATACTGTTGACGTTTTTAAACCACTTGCAGAAAAAACCGTTACTTCATGTTAATCGTTGCATCAGCAATAGTACGCTTTATGTTAATTCGTTGAATTTCCTTAAATTCCTGATCACTCTCTGGCCATGACTGATCCTGCCAATGATAAACAGATGTTTATCCTCATCAACTGACAACATTCTCGTGTGGAATTGTCGAAATGATCGTTGAGCCTGACCACGCGCCCACAGTCAGGCTTTGCATTATAGCCCCAATCAAGCTGAATTGTTGCACTCAATGCTTCATTAGCATGCTTGTCACTATAATCAGCAAAGTCTTAACTACACATCAATGATTCATCAAATGGTTGAATTCTATCGTCTCACAGCACAATCCGAAAACTCCCAACATCCTTGGACATAAACATTTTCATGAAATTTAAGAAAAATGTTGACACTTACAACATCAGTAGAAGTTACGAATATAAGCATAAAAAACTGATAATTTAAGTTGATAACCTAATAAGAAACTGAAAGGTTATAGCTTGAGAAACGATTCATCTCATACTGATGGGACTACCTTAAGTTCTAGCGGGGATACTTTTCGGGACCTCCCTATTTCTCAAATTATTAGATAAGCAGACTTCAAATCTCTCTTAATTATTATGAATAGCATGAAAAGTGTGCAGTCTGCAGATTTTCTCAGTGAGTTTTATTTTTGTTATGTATGCTGCTAATACGAATACGCGTTCAGATCAATTGCCTAGTCCACAGCTTTGTACTTTTACGAAACAACCTTGTGCGACTATGTAATTTTAAAGTACAGGTGAAGAAATCCAGATAGATTTGCTCAGTTGTCACTAATTTATGTGAAACCAAAATCCCCTACTGTTTACCAATAATCGAAATATGGCCCAACAAATTAATGGTTTCTGTGAGTTCATCTTGGAGAGCAGTCATAATCGAAGTCATCGATTAGAGTTAACAGAACAGTTACTGTGTCCCCTTTCGAGACGATCAGGTAGTTAGAGCATGACTCCCAGGCGGATGTAGTTGAGCGTTCCCCTATGATGTAATGCTCGTACACAATTCTAGGTCAATGAATCAGTGGTAAACAAAGTTGTTTCGTACCGCAACGTGTTGTCGTTTGATTGACGTGAGTTGGGTTTTCGACTGTGTAAGTTGTGTGCATGATTTACTGGGCACGTAGTTGATGCTTGTCAGTTAGTACTGCCATTCCAGATTGTTATCGTGATCCCATTCTTCAGAAAACGCTGTCTGGTTTCCTCCACTCTATTGTGCGTTGTAGCTTTACGACGGCCTGGTCAGAGTTCTAGTCCTGGTAGTACCCATCCCAGCCGTGACAAGCGTATGTGCTAGTGGCGAGCTCTAGCAAGAATGAAGTAAAAGTCTAGTGATTTTTCGAAAAAGACTGAAATATTCGTGGGAATGCAATAGCTACGATCAATTGTGAGTGGTGCACAATTTATGTGAAATCAAGATTTCCTACTAATCGATAACCTGTCTTGAAAAATGTAATAGCGCACTTCTCTGTGACAAGCAAAGCACATGTAACTCGCAATCGGTCTGCAACAATTTCATCTGAACACTTTCCGTTTCCCACTATTACCGTTTCACATAGCCGCTACTAAATGTCAGTGGTTCTTTCACCCATCACTTTTCACAGAAGATGGGATTTCATTCGCGTAATCGGCCGCTCACCGTAACAGTTTATGCTCTCCATTCACCTATAGCACCCTGAATTATGCCAGAATCATACGTATTTCATATTGATCTCGAGTGACAAATTGGTGCGGGATGCCCGTGTTCCTATTTAGTAACAGATGGTGAGGACCTCACGATTTCGTCGCGAAGGTAGTGTGCTTTTTGATGAATGTCAGCAACCACTGATTCACTTGTGTTAATTTGTAATGCCACTACCAGACAGTTTTCCAGTACAGATGTAAGTTAATCCGGAAACTCATGTCCTGAAGCGTTATCTATGTCTGAGAATTATCTGCTGAGCCATATGAACCACCTTGAAAATCTTGTTATCCAACTGTTTAAAGGATTACTTCAGAAATGCTTCATGCAACTGCTCCAAAAGCAGTTCATTCTTAAGCTCAACCAAGATATGTAGTAATATTTTGTTCTAATACGAATCTTTTCTACTTCATGGCATCCAATGTGGAATACTGAAGGATACGACGATCCAGTCAGTCATTGCGATTGTAGCTGTAGGCATTTTAGTCATTGATCGACTCAACTGAGTTAGATAGTACAACCGATATCGTTACACGGCGTCATCACTACATTATTACTGCGTCATTGAGATCAAATAAGCAACTACCATAAAAACTTAGCCAATACTTTACAGTGAACGGTTTGTACAATAGTTCATCGTATGTCTTGCGATGTAGTTGAATAGACGAGATTGGCACTCGCTAGCCTGTATAATATGACGTCTGTAGAAACTGACGCAAAGGTGCAAATCTTCATAAACATGTACTAAAAATTTTGTCATGGTAATTTCGTAACACATTTCCGAGGGCAATTATTATGTTGGGCGGTTTGTGTTTTCAGACATCTAAGACTCTGACATCGTGTGACAAGCTCTATGGGAAAATGATGTAACCTTCCATAAGTTTATATTTTACTCTAAGTCATTTCTATAACATAATCAAATATTTCTACGTTCTGTGTAAGCTGTCAACGAGTTTAAGTTGTTGCATCAATACAGCAGCTACACTTAACTGGATTAACATGAATGCATGAGTTTATGGGTTGTTAGAAGAGTAGAATAGTCTTTCCTTGCATGTTTCCTTTTCTGTGTTAGTAGGTGAAAAAATGTTTTGCGGATTAAAGGTATGGGAAATAATTGAGTGAAATTAAGTAAACAGTATATTAATTGAAGCTTCTGGCCGAAATCATATCAAAAAAGAACAATGAAACAGCAATCAGTCACATACGCATTTAGTACCCTGGGAGATCGAGCTAGAATAACGGTTGAGTAGCTTGTAGTGCCGATTGACTCTAACGTGTGTATCAATGGAACAAGACTCCACACTTGTTAACATTTAACTTCAAGTTATTCTATATAAACCACAGATTTGGACAGTTCAGATTTTACTGTAAAGTCATCCAATATTCTGGGTACTCTAGAACTCAGAGCTTTATGTCATCCGCTTACAGCAACATCGACGGTCTGACTATTATTAGTATTCCAAGAACACAAGGGATGAATGACAGGAGCCTTTACGGTGATCTTTATCGTCCATTCACTTCGACAGCGAACCTACGTTCAGTCGGATATTCCTCAAGTCAGGTGGGTGGGAGTTCACTATGAACTTAGGTAGTGAGATTTTGCAGAAAGATAGAATTACCAACCCAATCAAAGGCCTTGTAAAAGTCACGAAAAAACACCACATCTATTACCAGTTCTGCGTCTGCAGCCTTCGTCTGAACGTCAAGAGCAAACAACAGATTCGTGATGCATTAGTAATCTAATAGAAGACCTGTTGTTTTTTGCTGATCAGTTCTGGGCTTTGAACCCTCGCCCGGAAAGAAATATATAGTAAGTTTTCCACTAATCTAGAGATCACTGGATGCAACACTGTAGGTAGATAGTTTGCCGGGTTATCTCTGCATCTACCTTCAAAGATATGTTTAATTATAAACAGCCAGTGGACAAGGACAAACTAGAAGTATCGTTGGCGGTTTCGTTAATTTAATGGTACAGTTTTTCAAGACGACGAATATATCAGGTCTAGACCGATTGCTTTATGGGTTAGTAAGCTGCTTAATTCGATTCTGACTCGCTACATGGAAATTTAGGCAAATTCACTTATGTTGCTCCAGATCCGCCCAAACTTGTCAGTGGTTTGCAGATATGAGCACTTATGTAGTGTTCCCCAAGAGTATTGGACGCCTCTGCATTTGTACTGGTAAACCTGTTGAGGGTTGTGGAAGTTCGGAACTGCCAATCTTTCTCCTTCTGTGTCCCGCAACTTCGATATGGAAAAGCTTAGGATTCTCTTTCAGCCTTGGGAAAGAGCTCGTTGATAATAAATTCGATCCTCTCTGGTAGAAGCCGTGGTAAATTCGCCCCAGATGGTGTACTCAACAAACGCAAGTACAGTTTGTTCCGATTGATACCTGCTCCAAGCTAGACGGTTCAATGTATTCGGACGGTTGGTTCTGTTCCTGAGGCGCCCGGGCTTTCTACCAGGTTGCGAATACTTCACTGGAACATGGTTATTAACGGTATCAGATATTTTCTGAACAATGATTTGTCAATTACCATCTGGGCTGAGTGTGACGAAGCATCCATGTCATTTAACCTTGTTAAATTGTGTCTTCAGACCTGAAAAACTTGCTTAGTAATGGTGCTTCCGACCAGTAGTTGCAGAAGTATTTCGTCTAGTCGTGTGTAGACAGCTTAATCCAGTCATTCCGTGATCACTAGGATCAAGGAGAGCCGTGATATCTGGACTACTCACCTTGTCATCTTCGTTGATAAAAATGTAATAAATATCCACTCGCCACTTCGTCTGTTCACAGACATGCTGTCTCAATGAACTATTCGGCAGATGGGAACGTTGCAGGATTGACTAAACGACTCTTGATGTCTAGTTGAGAGTTGTTAAAGTCTCTTTCATCAATTTTTAACTATAACCTAGAGATGGTATTCGACGTAGAGCGTTGTGCAGGGTAGTTTCAATATTTCTCTATTCGAGGGCTATCTGTGGGTCACGCTGATCAAACAAGGTTAACTATTTTTCTCACTGATTCCAGAGGATTCAGTGGCAGCCTGTCACAAATACTTAGGTCCATTAGGTAGGATTCCAAATAAAGGGAAATATTACCTCCTTCATCATTTTCTCTCTCCCTGCGAAACTCTGTCATACCGCGGATGTATAATTCGCTGTTAATCCCTATCGGCTTACACTGATTTGATGTCTGTTGGTATATTCCTAGGCCACCATCCCGTATTGGAATGACAGCGATTCGCGATGATTTTGGTTTTCTGCGTGTAGTCCATCGGGGGCAATATCGTATAAAACTGTCTCCAATCGCTTTTGTTTACCGGTCGCAGAATTTTGTTTAAATGCAGTAGTCAAAAGTGAGCGGGCTTCAGCAAAATTATATAAATCGCAGAGCGCCTATCTGTCTGTTTACTTAAGTGCTAGCGTTTTCCTGTGGATAATGTCATTTTTCTCTATATTTGGTTGCACGTCAACCTTCTTTCGAAAAATTGCCCGGCCTTCTTTTTAACATTACTGAGGGTGAGTAGTTTGTTGCATTTCAAAGATGCTTAAACTTTAGTCTTTGCCATTAATCCTGTCCACATGACTGAGGGGGAGATGGTTGCAAAATAACAAAGACTGTTGAAATGATTACCTCTGAAACTTTTGTGTAACGGATTCTGCAGATATATACACAATTCACTAATAAAATGAGATTATTTGATGAAGGATATTTATTGGACGAAAGTGTTGCACATTGTTGAGCCGGTAAATTACATTTCACCTTAATATTTTTTTTTAGCTCAACTGATTTATATACATTTGGTTGTAGGGGTTGATGGTTGGCTAGCGACCTTACAGCACATCTCTGGTAGTACTTCTCTGAATGATCTTCCTCACCAAGGTTCTTGAAAAAGTTATGGAAGCCGAGAAAAGTAACAATGAGAAGTATCTTCAGAATGTACATTTTTAGCCACAAACTTACCTGCCCGTTTGATTTACGGTGTTATTTTACTTCACCATCGTCATTTTTGTGTACGCCACTTCCTGAGTTGTGAAACATAATGCGTGTAACATTTTGGTCTTTTGAATTGTTAACATTGTCCTTCGAGTGCCCTTTTCTAGAATTCAATATTTAAATTCCCATGAATCCCTTCTCAAAATATCCAATGTGAACAGTTTTGTGGAAATATCTGTTATGCATCTGTCAACCAGTCTACTTTGTTGATTATCTGCGTTGTGGATCTTGTGAACGTGAAAGTCCATCAAGAATATTAAAAGCAATATTTACCTCTACAAGCGCATGATTGCCAGGAGGAATTTTGAACTTAATGATCGATCTGAATACTTCATGTATTTGGGAATACTCATTCAACCTTAAAAATTATCACGTATCTCCCTAGTACTAAACTGTACACAGGATTTTATATAGACAGTTTGTGAATAGCTACTTGAATTCTTTTAGATTTTATCTGGCGAGTTCATATGAAATTTCACTCCTCATGTGATGGCCAGCGAAAATTGTTGTATATTCGGTACAGCTTTTATACACCAGAATAAGATTAGAATGACAACCAAGTGTTGAAACGAACAACTGTGTTATTCTTTTCTATTCATTTTTACACGCAGGAGTACACATTTGTGGATTAGGAACCGAGTTTGCAAATTCTTTCTGCCTCTGTGTAGAAGAACTCAATCAACCAAAACAAGCACGATAGTTAACTGGATTTGCAAGCATTTGCAAACGTCGTTATGTATATTGCGACAGTATATTTGTGTAATCTAGAGCACAGATAAAATCAACTCAGTCGTGAGTTACTTTCTGCAAGTGACGATTTTACTTATATTTTGTAATTGTTCATGAGCTGCAACATGTACTTTATGAGTTGCAGCGGGATCCGTACAAATGAGATTGTGCTACTACAAGCTTACCTTCTCAAGTTTATTTCGGGAGGGCATGTTTCATGTTATTAACCCCTCCAAATGTACTTCGGGTTGCACAATGCGGGTGGAGCTCACGCTTGGTCACTTGAATTAAAGCCATTAGACTCATCCTTCGCTTGATTTGTGTTCCTCAACAGTGTATGTGTTTACTTGGAAGGCAGACGAAATTCCGGTAGAAGCGGTTTTAAAACACGTCTAGTAAGCACGGTCAAACAGACCTCACACTAGGCACGACAGCATACTTGTATTTATAAACCCGGTATCGAAATCGTGTGAGTCTAATGTCCAGGACACTGCATTTCCAAAGCAGACGCCACAATAATAGTCTTACGAGGCCTAACGGACAAAAAGTATTTATAACATACTGGCTAGCTAAGAAAAACACGAATATTTTTCATGTACTCGGTTCAGCTTTCAGTTTTCAACTCGTACCCATATCACGTTTACTTCCATCTGAGTTCTGGCTGCAATTTACATCTCCCACCGCAATATCAATAAATCAACCTGTTTTTTACTTGTCTAACAACGAAAACCTAAATGGTCATCTGTCAACTGCTTTCTTACAACCGTTTTACCGGAATGTCTAAAAATAACTATTTTATAATTTTTAAAAATTGCACCAAACTGCTAGTCAGCAGCTTATCGCCACATCTGTCTAGTTCTGTCAAAATATTCGACGTAAATTCGCGACTTCCTAACCCTCTCTATCTATGTTTGAATGTACTCGTAACGACAATGAATAACGCGTTCCTTATGTCGTCGGGCACAATGGAACTTTGTGTGTAAATTTTGAAGATTATGAGGGAAATATTTCATCTCATCATTATGACTGTAAAATGAATATCCACATAACTTCGAATCAGAGGGTCTTCACGATGGAAGTGGTGTGTGTTTTTGAAGCTAAAATCTTGCTGGATCAGATACACTGGTAGGTAAGATGGTTTACAGTATTTGTGAGTCTGTAAAATGACTTGTTGTAC
The DNA here is from genome assembly GCA_013368495.1 of Paragonimus heterotremus. NCBI lineage: Eukaryota > Metazoa > Platyhelminthes > Trematoda > Plagiorchiida > Troglotrematidae > Paragonimus > Paragonimus heterotremus. Next base: position 229,828 of record LUCH01000141.1, on the reverse strand, counting down.
ATAAACGCCATTTGTTAAATTGCACTCATCCGCATCAGCGTTTTAAGTTTAATCCGCTCTGCATTTGGATTACCTCCGAAATTAAATATTCACCTTGTACAACTGAACACAATAGAAAACTGCCAATTAACTGACTGACTGTACAAAACCCAGGAAAAAATATTTTGATGCACAACCACAGTCGGTTTTCGTAAGTAATACCTGTTGAGATGACTAGTATATTGAATAAAAATCAACTAGGTTTATGGGTAAATCGCGAATTTTTACGTCTAACACACTATTGTTTGGTTTACGGTTGATCGAACACACATTCTGGGACGCATCCCGTGACTGCATCCAAAATCGTGATTAAACTGAAGACTAAACCTGGAACGGTTTATGTAGTAAGATTATATAGCAGGTTCAAATCCAATCGAAACCCAGATTTCTCGCAGTTGGACCTCATCTAAATAAATAGGAGCTGCAACAAATAAAATCTTTCATGCCAAAGTATCGCACGGTCATAAAACGACATTAACGAGCTGATCGAGGGAATTTCCCCGTGACCTAGATAGAAGAAAATTCTTTAATAATACATATTAGGGAACGTTAAGCCGGGCAGAGTGCTCACAGCCAATTCGGTAGTTAGAAGACTGGGTCACTATGATGGATAAGCACGGTTAAAAATAGCACTGTCTTTTTGCATACTTGCTTCCTTTTAAAGCACAATATTTTCTTTTGACTATCAAAGCAATTTAGTTAAGTAAACCAGAATTTTCACGCCAAAATCTTGATAATAAAAGTTAGAACTTGACTGGCTCAACTAATCCAAAGGAGTAGCCCGTCTCACTTAGCATTCTTTGCATTTTTTACTAGATCTGAAGGATTGATGTGAGTTATTCTTGTGTATCAACGGCCTTGTTTAATTAGCTTAAATTGAGCAGTCAAATGTAAGCTCACTTTCACGTTGCAGCTTAAAGTCTGCCAAGAATTCAAAGCTTACTCTGATTGGACTTGAGATGAACAGACTCCGCTGAACACACACAACCCTTTACCGATCACTATAGATTAGTCGAAACCGGGTCGGGGATTTGTGCTCGAATGTGACCGGTAACCCCGTTCTGTCTAAACAAGACCGTTGACATCCAAGAATAACACACAACAATCCTTCGAATCTAGTAAGGAATGCGAAAAACGTCAAGTATTAATGGTTATTCTTCTGGGTTGGCTGAGCCAATTACGTTATTGAAATTTTGCTCAAGATTTTAGCGTAAAAGTGCTAATGCACTATAGTGAAATGTTTTAGTATGCAAGGAAAGATATAAAAGATTGAAGAAAAACAACAGGAAAAACGCAAGTAAACACATTCACCAGTGCACAAACATAATGGTAGGCTGATTAGCTCATATAGGATCGGCACACACGGGTAGCACATATTCGTAATTTGTTAATGGCCTAACTTGATGAGCCACTTAAACAAGTAGGTTGTCAAAGCAAGCTCCTGATCAATACACAGAGTCGAGTTGATGTGGTTTAATAACAGTGTCGGGAAACTTCTGAATATATATATCTTCCTGGTCTGTACTGTACATTGATTGTGTCAGTGTATATCTCAAACTTTTCCCAGTGCACATCCTTCGGTAATTCTGTGCAAAACCAGAATACAACGGGGCTATGGAGCAACGGAGAGATTTGCAACACCTGGTGCTCTGAAATCCGGGCGGAGTGTATGGTGTTGTTGTCATCACCAAGATCGATTATTTGGAGCAGGTGTACAAGGTCAAAGATGACTAAACGCTTAAAATTGAAACTACTGCTACTAACAACATGTTACTAGAGCTATGCCTTATATTGACCTCATGTAGTGTTATTACGTGGACATATATCTGAAACTTCATACACTTAAACACAATCAGCCAGTACAGAAGCACCCCGATTGAGAAGTGTTCTAAAAATTTGCAGGAATTTTGTATCCTTACTTCTGTTCCTGCACACGGTGACTGGTTCAACAAAATAATAAGTAGCCATCAATACTTGTTGATTCTTGATACTAAGCGACTTCCTGCTTTTTGTTGAATACCGTTCACTTTGCCAGTTATCATTTCCATTAGCTTGGTTAGATTTAATTGCACCCAGACTGTAACGCCGCAATGTGATGATCATGTGGAGTGTGGAAAACTAGCGGGTTAGTCACGACGTATGTGTGAACGTTTATCGTACGTGAATAATCTACGCATGTTACGTGGTATTCAGTTTTTGTCTCGCAGTATACACAGTCATACGCATAGTTCCACTCCAACTCGGACACCCCGGTCCCAACCTTAATTCGGTTTGAATTGCTCCAATGCATCGTGTTCTCTAGCATGGGCTGGCTTGTAAAAATGGACACATGAACCATCAAAAACAAAAAGCTTTGGGCATCTTTCCTCATCCTTCAACTGTATATTGTTGTCCATAACCTACCAGTTACTTCTCGTCTAGTCCAACTCGCCATCATAGTTTTTAAACTCGTGACAAACGTGCTTTCTTTTATACTCTCAAATGTTTTAGCTTACTGAGACAATTCCACTAGCAACCATTGTTTTGAACAACTTATTAACACTGTTAGCAAACGACTGTCCTGTATGCGAAGTTTCAGCGATTGACTTTGAGCTAACTTCCAAACTGACATCTGCACCTAAACAACTTGAGTCGTTTTAACATCCCACTGAATTCTGTCAACACTGTAGACAGGAGACAGACATGCTGGGTGAGGGGGAATGTAAACACGCGCGCGTCCAATCTTCTATGGACAGTCTAATGACCTTCGTTCAGTGCGCGTCCGTAACTCAACCGGGATGCTGGCAAAGTGCCCATAGTGAGTGTTTTGCTTCCGAGTGCTGTCGATCACGAGCGAAAAAAAACAATTAAACTCGATCATTGCCAGGAAGAGATAATTTTTCAAAACCCAATAATGTTCTCCACACATAAACTGATATCAGGCTGTGTGACTTTATTTCAAGAAAACTTCCAACTATCTTGTATGAACTCAACAAAAATTCGACAATTGTGAAAGTTCTGGGCCTCGGATGGTGAATAAAGAATCAGTAGAATGACGTCATTACACTGTAGGTGATCTGTGGTGTAATCCTGCAGGCAACTATGAGAATAAAAATGAATACTTGCGAACTTGACTAAACAAATAAGTCTTTTCTAACCAATCAAATCGGTCCCACAACATATCTGAAATGCAGTCACAGTGTCCGCAACTTTTGCAGTGAACTACTCATGTAATCATATCTGCTCAGTCTACTTCCCAATTTCCTTCGTGATTTCCACGCAAAACTAAGGATGAATTGGCAACCAAGTCCCCCTTAGTTTTGCAGCTCAAATTGTTAAGCGTTTCTCGTTTATAATTTTGCTGCTTCTATCACAATTTCCAGTTCGCCCGAAACTCATATTCTTACAGACTTGTCCCCTTTCACTGAGCAAACCTATTGGAATGCAACAAATGCGATCAGTTGTGGGTGATGTGCAATCTACATGAAAACATGATTTACTATTTATACAAATGTAGCTGACATATTTTGACTTAATACAGCGATGCAGAATGAGCTAACTATATTACCAGGTGAATAAACTAAATTTGTTCAAACATCTCGCTTACAGTCTTCGTAACCTACTGCGTACTGTAAATTTCCACAGTCACTCCGAACATAAGTTGTTCGAAATCAGTGAGAATACTGGTGATCTGCGACACAAATCATGTAAGTGAGCTTTATAATGGTTACAACTGTCGGTCCGGTCTTTAGCTGGTTCCACAATTTGTGACGCTTGATTGATGATATTTTGCTGTTTTGGTTGAGGCATTTTGTTTCGCGTCGTGATGGTTTGAATAGCAATCCATGAAACTTGTACTGAACTTTTCTGAAGTCGCGAAACCTACTAGCATTTTCTATTCAAACGGCACGATTTTTGCATCAGTTTTGAATGCCCATCTAGTTGCGCTTCTTTTATATGTTGTATTATACACCAAGAAGCCAGTTTAATCCATAAAGTCACATAAAATTTCATAGGACACATTTTGATTGATTTCAGTGGTTAATTGTCTACAACTATTTGTCACCCTGTTTAGAAAACATCGCTATTTAACAACACCGATGAATCTCGTTAGAACAATGTGATATTTTAGAGGGGACCGTAATGGTATAACCCGTGATAATCCCACTACCGGCTGGTCAGAATCTGGTCAGAGTTACCGCATACTGATGCAGTAATCTTGAAGAAGTGGATTCTGAGAGAACACAGCAAACACCAAACATTCCGAATCAAACGAGTTGATTTAGCGTATTTCACATTTAATTTGAACGATGGAATATTGGATAGCGCTGAGTTGCTGTTCATCTTAATGGTTTAGAGAAGGGATATCTGCGCTTACATTTGATGCTACTTGAGTAAGTCTGCACAGGGTCACCTCAAAACTATAGCGCATTAAACCAAAAGCCGTCTTATTTTTGGTATAATACTGAGAAGACATAAGTAACGGTAGCACTGTATTGGATTGTTAAATTTCGATTTTGCATTTTTAATTGAGATCTGATTAGCGCTGTATTGCCACTGTTTGAAGAAATGATCAGCTGATTAGTTTTATGCCACTGTGTCCTTCTGGAGTTAGTTTAGTGGTTATTTGAATATTACTCGACAGCTTACTCGAACTGCCCCAAGTAATGCAGTACATGAACGGCAGATTGTTGCCCGAATTGTGAATATGACGTCGGGAGTTACTGGGTTCACTTTTCTTAAAATTTTCATGTAACATTTATTTTTCAGTAGGTTTCATGTCGTTGTTTTCGAAATATTCCCACTACGTCCTGTGGTTTCAGCCTCCTTGATATTTCTTTTGTGAGTCCTGCGAACGTCTGCCTACTCACACTTGTCGCGCTCAAAGTGAACGATGACCGAATCTAAGATGACCGAGATCGCAACTCTCGTCATCTCCTATACATATTCATATCATCGGCTTTCTCTCTACTAAATTGGCTTAAGGCGTTCCTGTGTGCAGACTCAATAGTTCACTTTTGAATACAGCAAATTTTGTGAGAATAACAAAGTTCCATGAGAAACATGGCAATTATTCAAACTCCTCTGCTGTTTACATCAACTGAGACTTCCTATCGTTTGAGGATTGAGATATATTCGCCTTCTATAGACTAGAAATTGATGTATTAGACTGAATGTCAATACTTTAAAAACAATGTTTTCAATAAATTGCCTTACGCATAGCAGAAAGTAAATAATCAGTGATGTTGTTAGCAGACAGCAAATAGAAAGCAAATGTTTTAGTTTTACAATGAATTAACGTGTTTTTGTTGTGGAGTAAACATTCTATTCAATTAGTGTGTGAGAAACTATAAGAAGGAAAAAAACTTCAGTTTGCGTCTAAACCTGAACATATGCTTAGAATGATCAGAACAATTTGTTTTTGAGAAACCTTTGGAATCAGAAGAAAAATGCAAATCTTGAAAAGCTTGTAAGAGTTGTTTTGTGAGGAATGGAGAGAGGTAATTCATGTATACTACTTACCACTGTGAAAAACTCAAGGATCAACATACGAGATGTATACATCAGCACCATTTCGCCCGCTCTTCCCTATTAATTACGCAAACCAGAGTATAAACATGTGAACATATTCACGCCTACCAACTAAGTTTCAAAGTGATCAATTATCAATCAGTCACGTGATCGAGTAATGACGATAGATTTTGACAGATGAAATTATAAGACACGTGTATGACGGGAACAATGAATGAGCATAGATAAATATGAATAGTGAAAATACCCAGTCATTGCAAAGTATTGTAAAGGTAGCTGAAAACTCACAGCTATCTGCACCTGAACACATACTACTGGTTTTATCCGGTGTATTACGAACGCTTTGTTTAGTGTCTGACAAATTACATGAAAGGTTTTGACAGGGTTTACTCGGCGGCCAGATTCATGTAATCGTCTCGTATTTGCACTCTTCACTGTCCTACTTTTGGCATCCAGATGCGATTTGCCACGTTGCCGAAATATCTGAGTTTGGAGTGCTCTCATCATGGAGACAAATTGCTCAAAACCGCAGACAAGGGTAAGTTACTAAGATTTGATTGGACCAGTGTGGGTGTCAGGTCCCTTCTCAGAGTAGACGGGACGCGAGTAGTTTGGTGTAGTACAAAGAGTTTGGCTGATATAAGTGCGATTAAATGCTACGTTCATTTTTTCCCATAAAGGCTGTAACATCGTACCCTTTGTAGAGAAGAGATATGTATACAAGTCTCTGCGGTACTGTTGTGAGGGTTGGTCAGCGATCTAGTGGCTCCGAACGCTTGATGCTAAATGGAATTGGATATCCATTCTGTATAAGAGACGTTACTGGACCGTTCTCGAAACCATGGAGATGGAATTCGAAATGAACCTTATTTTGTTCAAAATGGATGAAAACTATTGGGTCTTCACTTTGGTTACACTCTCAGTCGCTTGACACGAACTGAAAAAGCGGAAAAATGCGCCGGTACCGTCTGTCAGAAGAGTGAGTCAAAATTAAGCCACAGTGTCTCTAAATTTATAACGAAAAACGATTACTGTAAACGGCAGTCAGGCACACAGTAAATCAAATGAAACAGTTTACATTACATTTGTCGCCACGTAGTTCACATCGTAATCCACTGAAATAGCCGCATTCACAATGTCCTCGTTTTCCGTCCTGCGCAAAACAATCAGTGGTCATAAAGTGTCCGAACTGGGCCGGTCGTTCGATATGGCTTGACACGTCCTGGTTGTTGCATCAGGAGCTAATAACGTGAAAATACTGCAAGCTCCGAACAGCCTGACCAAAGACAGCCAAATCAAAGACTGGGATTCACCTCTTAAAATAAGTTTTAGATAAATTGTGTAAAAATGCAAACTGTTCCATGAGTCTTGTTTAACAGCTCCTGCCGTATTTGGACGAAGGAATTTCGTCATAATGCTTAGAGTACGCTAATGCCAACCGAATGCGGTATAGCGTGATTAATCTAATCTCGAAAAATATCACCTAATGTAATATCAAATTGACTGCCACTTGGCCAAAAATTACTGTCTGCTTTTCGCATGAGTTAAACACTTATGGGTAGCGTTGACTGTTTTTACGTAGTTCCAACATGCATCTTTCAATGAACCGGACCAATAGGCTATTGTCCAATTCGTATACTGACCTTCAACAGGTAATCTGTCAGATGCCCTTGTTTGAGTTCTAACATTTGTCTCCAGGGTGTCTTCTAAGGAATGGTGTGGGTGTGAGTGGATTAGTTAACAGTTAGTCAACACAAAACTGCGACAACTCATTTTGAATCGATCGTAATCAGACTATGCCAACGCAGTGTGAGACCCACAAGAAATAGGTACAGTCCTCCGAATCTCTCTGGCTGTTGGTCAACGAACCACTGTCTCCGACCGTCCAACCTAACATACAGACGCAGTCTGGATTTTAGCGTTAGCTTTCAGTACCACAGTGTCCATGTGATGGGTTTGCGGTGTTCCAATTTACGTGTTTTAATGAAATATGTGCATTCAAAATGGTATAACAGTTAATATCTGCGAACTCTTTTTCGTCACAGCGTTGCTTTTAAAGAAGTTTCTGAATGCTGTAAGCCGACTTGCTGAACGATGCTGGGGAATAGAGGATCGTTTGGTCAAGTAATTGAGATGTTAAACAAAGTCTACTTTAGGCCTCCATGTGTGACTTATCAAGTCTAATAAATTGAAGTTATGTTTCAGAATTATTTCACTGGTTTTTGCAAACGATCTCAGGTAACTGACTCGAACACATGCAGATTTTTATGCAAGGGAACAGGCGCTCCCTCAACTAATGGCTCACACAGAAACGTCAGTGAACATTACAAAACATATTTAGTTTCTGCCTAAAGTCCAACAGTCGATGTTATCCAAACGACAAAATAGAAACGTCGCAAGATTTCAGTGCTTTGTTTAGTAATGATAAAAATTCGAAGATTTACACCATTTCAAATTGAAGTCACCCACACTTAATCGCAGCCGTTAGATTCACATAAGTAATTCGATTGACCCATTTAGAAAGTAGCCACCAGACTCTAGCATCGCATTCATTAGAGCTCATTAATAACATTGGTTCCCATCCTGACTGAGATTTGCATTCTGCTCCTTGTGTTTTTGAGGGTAGCTTGTTAGTTACAATCCCGATGTTCCCACAATATTCGCGACCAGTAATTTGAAGGGCTCGGCAACAAGCCTGTCTGAATAATGTTTCCCTTCGAAGTTGTCTAACCAAATCGTTGATGTGGGTTCAGAAAGTATAAATAAGTGTAAGCGATGTCCAAAATAAGGTCATCTAAAGCCCCAAATTGTATTCAGTATCTAGAACAACTGGTTCAATGAAGTAAGAGGTTTTGACTTAGCTGAGAAGGTTCTGATCATGCAATTACTGAATAGATTTGTTATTACGTATCTTTTGTCTTCTTTCATAATGATCGTGCAAGCCGTGCGTTATCCACACAGTTGTGGCTTTGCTTTCGGATATGATCACTCGGACGTACCTTTCGTGAGTTTACTGGCCTTTTGGTTAACTCGGGAGCGAGAATTACATTTTCGGTTCGGACGAAAATATGCCTTGCTGATATGCTTTGTTAGAAGTGAAATCCAAGTCGAATGTTAGTTTTCGAAGTGTGTCATCTGACTGGATTTTTACAAATACAAACAAAGTGATTTGATAATATTTTATTACGCCTTAGCAAGTGTCGCATCTAAACTTTACGTACATCACTGAAGACATCACTGATAGGTTCTTCATCTCCTTTTTCCACAAGTTCGTTGTTATCAACTGGATGGTCATGGTTTAATAAATTAATACCGTTCGTATTTGATCATAAACTTCATTTGAGAGTAGGTTTTTCTTTAATTCAAGAAACAAATATCTAAATAATATGCCGGAACTACCTGTCCGTATATGGGAATTGGTGTGTAATGGCTGCAGATAACGCTTGGTTTGGAAGTCGTCGCCAGATATTCATTGAATGGTATGTGAAAATGTGGAACAAAGGGCACGGATGATATCCATTCCATTTGCAGTATTGCAGTCACATTCGTTTTTGTGACACATAACCCACAATGCATACACATTTTTTTAATGATCGATTTTAGTGTATGATCTTCCTGACATTGAGACATGCTCTTCAGTTTACGCTCGCACGAGCCGTGCTATACTGTTCACATACAACGCTGCATGTTACAGAACACCAACTTTATGAAATTTAGTTTATATCGCTTAGTCATGTTTTGATATAGCATCCATAAACCTCAAACGTGTCACTGTCCCGCCAAATACAAGGGAATCATTAGAATACATATGTTTGCAACGGCTGAAAGTTTACGTAAACATTTATGTAGGGTTGCACACCTTTATAGGCTTAATCGAACATACATGAGCACGCAAGCGGTACTCAAGCATTTGACCGTGGATATAACAGGAGTTTATAGTTACGTACCTAATTTCACACATTTATGAATACCTTTGTTCTACATGTTGATAAATGAATGTACAAAGAAAATTCACCAACACCTTCATCGTCAACTAGACTAACTCTTTTGGGACTTCACCCTTTTTCGGAAACGATTGAGTGTCTTATGTTGCCAGCGAAGTCAAATTTCAAGAATGGCATCACGGCTGAACTCCAGTTAACCAACCTTGTTAGATAGAGTGGCGATATTAGGAAAACGTTGCACAATATTCCATTGCGGATTATAGCCACAGATTAGAGACGCCCACTGATATGTAAACTGCTACAACTAAATCCATTAGTTGCACAAAAATGTTTATGCCATTGGGGCGAAAATGTTTTTTCGTTTATTTGCTCGTGCGTAATCACCTTTGATGTAAGCTATTTTTTGTACAGTTACAGTAGTCATTTGCACTGAATGAACGTGACTGTTTGCTCAACACACCATTTGAAATATGGATAGACAAGCGCTGGCAAACTGGAACCAGTTTTGTGAGATTCTTAGCAAAATCACTAAGCAACCCTTAGCTATACATACCAGATTCAAATTCATCTCACTGCTGCGTTGAACTAATAGTCTTGAGATTTTTACGCATGGACCTGAGAACATAAAGCAAAAATATTTTTCAACGGAGCATAATCACACCACTACCGAAAGAGTTGTCAAACACATACTTCACAGTGGCAATTTGCGAACGTTTTATAAGAAACTCATTACCCTTTTAATCCTCCAGGATTTCTTTCGTAATGCGCGTATCTAATTTAGCATTACACTGTATATTCTTAAGAGCTGATGGTGACTATATTCACTATCAATCTCGTTGAACAATCCTTTTTAGTTTAAAGTATTCACTGATATGTTTCGGTCATGCTTGTTGGTAGAAGACGGAGTGAGTGATGCAGAGTCACAGAGCTGCCGACTAATCAGATTGGACAGCATGTATATCTACAAAATGACTATACCAAACCTCTGACTATAATATCACATTAGGATCTGTTTAATTGTCTACAGATCAAACGATTTGAATCAGTAACTGGAGAAAACGGTCCACTCTTAAAGTAGTCAACTTTAAGTTATATTGCGTGAGTTAAGTTGTGAATGCCGTGTAATTGCAATTTACGGGATGGTCAGAACAATGGAGACGTTTGCAGGCTATCTGTAACGACGAAATCGTATAATTAAGTTACTTAAGTAATCCGGATCCTTGTAGATGGCTTTTTTGATTTCTAGGTGGATAATAAAATACCACTTATTTAGTTGGTATATATTATGTTTCATTAAAATCACTGACCTCCATTGGAATTCATTTATTACTAGCCCAAACACATATTTTCTTGAATTCTTTGTAAACGTTACTACTACGTTTTGTGATGGTCCCGCGATAGATTGAACAGCACCGTCGTAGTTGCTTTCAATCTACGTAACCATCAGTGACCAGTTTTCTAGGTTCACAATTCAGCTCTTGATTTTTGTAATAAGAACTGGAACGTGCTCATATGGTGCAAGCGTCAAAGACCGGGGGCGATCAGATTTTCCCGGAAAATCTGACTTGTTTGCACCAGGCAACAGCCTGTTGCTGAGGTCAGGTAGAATAACTGCAAAAGAATTAAAGGTCTGCTTCGTAACAAGTGACAGACAGTAAGCCAGTGGCATAATGGTTGAGATGTTTGGCTATACGTTGAGGTCCCACATCTGACGACAACAAGTATTAAATATCATCATGTTATAATGGTAATTTTATTGATACATCCCGAACTATATTTTTATGGCATGACAAACAGTGCGCATAGCTGTGTTATCCAGTTAATGACACATATAATCATTGTTTTCCTGGCGTTTTACTGTTGAAAGGCTGCAAATAGGCCATTGAAAAAAATAAGTGTTTACAATATTGTTTTTACAACCGGTTGTCAAAACTGTGACTGTTGGTTGAGAATGATGTTAAGTGACTGCGAATGTATGACCAAAACCTTGATCACTCAATAGAGACTGAGTGAAAAATCTAAGAGCCGAGCATCAACTCAAATATTATTTGAAACTAAGTATATATGCCGTTAGTCAGACGGGTTATAAAAATGTCTCAAATATCTTCACTTCACCGAAACGGTAGAACGTTTTTCAGGAACAGGAAAAAAGATGTTTTCAGTTTTCCTGACTTTGGTTTATAAACATGATTTCATTAGCCAAATTCTCGCATGTTCTCTTAGACTGTGTAACGATGTTCATTAGTGTTGGCATATCTACAACGCTTAGATTTGTGGAATATTGAGTCAGTCGAGACGGAATTGTTTGTTAAATCGCATTGTTTAAGGTTATTTTTTGCCTCAAAGAAATAAGATTTTTCTGTTTATTCTTATAATTAAATGGTAGACAGACTACTCCTCGTAGAATGATAACTCAATGAAGTGAACAACTCACTTCTCAGACAGCGTGCAGATGTGTACAGTCTGTTAATATTCGTTAACTAGACAGTTGATCCACGCAATAGTTCCATCAAGGGTATGTATAAACCTACCAGTTGCCTCGCACCCAATCTAATTTCTTACTCGTTTAAAAAAGAGGAGCATAGTAAACTTGCTGAAAGGTCCGAAACACTTCGACTCGTGGACCGTTCATTCCAAATGAACAATTCTTGAGAGAGCGAAGGTGGCTGCTGAGAAATTCGAATCTTATTTCGGTGTCGGAAATATTACACGCAAAAAAGACCTGTTCCTTACCGTTCAGTTGGTAGTGCTGACAGGAGTAAACAAATTTTGCTTCCAGTTCCATGTGTTTTGTGCTTCGTCAGTTCTTCTGACATTACATTAGTCTGACTCCATGGGGAACTCCCGTGATACCGTTAGATATCAAGATGACCAAGGCTCGGGTGGAACCGTGGAGTTGAACAGACGTTCACAACCCCTGAGTGTGTTGTTCTTCCGCACCACTGGTTGTTACATCAGGTTGTGTTAATTTTCATTATTCTCTAATTGACGTTAAAAGATGTCTTACCTAAATCACGGGGAGAAGCAACCCTTCAACGTTAACTGAAGTATAAGACTGCAGTGTGGATTATGTTTTATACTTGTACACGTGTTTCATACATATATAAGAAAGTCATTCTGAACCTGGTTCAGAAGATTAAGCATTCAAAGTGATATTCATATAGAACAGTCCTAACAAAAATACATGTTGATTGGTTACATATCGTTGATGGAAATCAGCAGTCATGTTCGCTAACGAGTCAGACTCTTATTCACCAAGCCGAATTGCCGGTGAACACAAAAAGAACTGTCAGACTGAATTCATATTCAACTTTCTTCAGTACCAATCTGTCTAAAAAGGAGCACTTTGTTCAAGGCTGGTTAGTATGAATGAATAAAGCCCACCCTACACTAGCCAAATTTGATTGGCTGTGACATCTGTGAGGTAATAAACAGGTTTACTGGTGCTTTTCCTTAAGCCAGTCCTTCAATTAAACCGGTTTCTTACATGGTAAATCATATTGAAGGGGTTTTTAACAAGGTTGGACCCGTTGATCTTCGTCTTAAGAACTGAGACTCTTCTCTGCTAGGCCACTTGTCCGAAGTGTTACTTCCAGTAACACTCAGAAACTGCAGTAATCTAAAAAGCCAAGTCCCACTACCGAATATTGAAGAAATTTCATATAGCGTCTCAGAAATTTTCCAAATCTTAAAATCACAGTTGCTAAAAACGTGGGGTAACTGGAAAAGCTGTGAACCATAACTGTCAGGGATAATGTGTCAAAAAATAGTTTTAGCATAAAAAGTGCACAGAAACCTGATTTCCAAAAACTGTTGCTGAGTACAACTGAGCAGTTTGTTGTTAGATAAGTTTTTCACCCATATTGACTCATGAATGACCCTTGTGTCTCTGTGAGTGCTGTACCCTAGTATATCCGTGTCTGTTCAGACGACGAACAAATGAGGCTCTGCAATTCTGGAAGGGGCGTTTGTGTGGGACATGTTCCCTGCCAGATTCGATTGCCTCAATTCCCACCAGGAGACAGTGTGAAGTTTTAAGGGTACCTGACGTTAACTTGAGATTTGTATATTTTTCTGGGCTCTGCCACCACGGACAGAATGTTGAAGTTCTCAACCAGGGTTGGACGAATACATTGAAGAAACCCTTGTGACGGAACACTTCACAAAGAAGTTGTTGCGAGCTGTCCAGGCAGAACTCAAGATCCACGACGATTTTGGACACGTTACCTGGCAAGATTAACACGTTTCTGACTAAACCTACTCTGACTAGCAACTCGTTGAAGGTGCGTGGAAACAGTTCGAGTTTATTTACAACCTGGATCAATAAATAATAGCCGTCATTAAGAAAAATGGATGACTTCCTTACTGTTATATCCCAAAGACAAATAAATTCTGAATACTGGCGAAGTATGTGTACGCTGGATATGAGACAGTGTTAGTTAACTAAACGTTTCACTAAATGATGTTTTGTTTGGGATTGAACATTGGGTAATATTCAAGAACGATGCTTTCGCAGTTTGGTGTGTGATTTACATCACGAGATTATTGCAATGCATAAAAAATCATTATTCCGATCGGGTCAGGGGCTAGTAATGATTGTACAACCTAGGCAACAGTCGTTTGAACGTTGAATAAATTTATGCTGAAGAGCACAATTCTCGAATTTGTGGTTATCAAACAGTTATTAAGGCTTTTTGAGAATCACTTCAACTCATTCTGGGAGCACTTATTCTTGGCCGTCCTACAACTACGATTGTCTTAAATTATGATAGACCAACGCAAAAACACAGAATTGTTCCTTTAAAGATAAAGCTAACAGAGAAGCTAGTGAAACGGGCAAAGGCGCAAAGATAGTTAAAATTTCTGGAAGCCGGTTAGCCGAGGAAGTTGTGCACGAGTTCTTTTAATCGCCCACTTCCAGCGAAAACCCGTTCATCAATCAGGAATAATGGAACATGAAATCCTTACTCAGCCAAACCAATATCGCCTCTAAATTGTTTCCGTTAAGCTTGCTGAAAGCACGCATTATAAAATAAACGGATAGATCGGGGAAATTCACAGTCCTGTTTGTGATGAAGCCTGTTAAAAAATTACTAATTCTGTCGATATCAGAAGATTCGTTGACACTAAAGTCAGTTAATTTTCAAGTGTCTCCGCATTGTAACAAATCTCATACTTTTTGGAACTGAAATAATTAAACTCTTTCCAGTTTCTTACACTTAAAAGAAGGGCTACGGTGAAAATTGACGTCAACTTGCCTAAGTTTAAAAACGAGTAGGACACAAAAAATGTTTTCAATACGGATGGAACCGGTGTCTATTATAGCCGCTTGTCCAGTAGAGTGTGGCACAGAAATCGTACTCCTGAGTCTTGATGACAAATTAGTGGAACAGAGTAACTCTTATTGCATGACTGTTGATAAACTTGCTTGAGGTGATTGGAAAGTAAAACCACCCGATATTTCCGAGGTCACTGTTTCCTTACTGGTGTGTATTGGTGCAAACACTCGAACATAAGCATGGGTAAAAATGCTACTGTTTTTTATTTCATACGCGTTCGTAACCGAAGAAGAATTAACAACAATGTCGATGACTTGGTCAAAGTCATTAGTCAGTGTAAGCCGAACTAGTTATTCACAAGAATCGCTCCTGTTTTTCTCCATCTGTGACCACGATTACTATGAAGGCATTCTGTGTATTGTGAGGGACACTGCGACAGACAAAGTCAAATTTTACTCTAGTTATATTTCCACAAATAAATCCGAAGTATTTTCTTTCGGTGATAGCCTTTGATCGTTAGTATTATTCGTGCTAGATTAAATCAGTTTGTGTTGTTGGATAGGTGGCAATAAAATTGAAATATCCACTAAGACTGAATGACGCACTGACAGTCAACAAATTTGATGCTTGCCATGAACTGGTCGTTTATATGCATGTTAAGGTTATTCTACAACAAGTGTTATACTGATACGCAACCTGTCAACAGTGCAATGTTTCACCTATACGAAAAATTATATGTACGGGAAAGCTATTGACAAGATACTCCGCACTTTAGTTTGCATCTAAGAAATTTTAGGAATACCACGAGCGAACATAATGACTTTGTTGTGACCGCAAAATATGCTTAGCTTGCAAGTCGTTTATTGCACGAACTCCCGTACAGGATATGTTAAACATGGGACCACAAACACCTACACTCATCTGCACGACTGACTTACGTTCACACACATTGGGTAACAGTACGTTATCATTCGCCCTGGGGGCACTTCCCTCATAGCGCGTATATACTATTCCGATAGTCGCCCCTGGTACGTCGTCATCCTAGCGTTGAGGCTTGCCTTTTTGGTCCTGAATGTCATTTATGAGTAGTATACGACTCACAACGAAACTGTCTGTTATTCAACACTCCTCCACCTTCTGAGGTTCCTTGGTTCCTCTGTATCTGCTGACGGATCCTTTCCGACCGACGCAGTGTTGCCTTACGAATAATTGATCTTCTTCTGGTTCGCCGCACCGGTATTTCATGCCACTTTGTTAACTCACTAGCATGCACTCGTCTCGTCTCACTGTCCCTCTTAATCTTGTTTACTGGGCCCCGTTTGGAAATTACCAAAACGGATCATTCCATTTAGGCAAAGGTTATCTTGATCCTGGGTCGCTGGCACCCATGTCCCGATTATCTCGGTATTCAACTCTTTCAACTAGGTTGAAGATTCTAATTTTGCCGAAACAATGTGACACGGATTGCTCATTTGCGTGTGATTGCAACGCTTTCAGGTTTCATTTGTCTTTTTCTGTTTTGGTAAACAAATCTTTGATGGAATCACTGCACTCTGTCCACATTCCAATGTCCTGATTCACCGGCAGTCGAGAAGTTCTACTGTACATTAATTGAAATTGAGATTTCTTCGTGCGCGCCTGCACAGACGCCCGATGGGCCAATAACACCAGTGGTAACGCAGACTTCCAGTCGCCTCCTTTGGCTGATAACCATTCTTTGATCGTTCGGTTGTTACGTTCAGTCAGACCGTTCGTTTGCGAGTGATATTATGTCGTTCGGATCCGCTTGATTCCCAGTTGTTACATGCGTGTTCGAAACTCCTCGCTTTCAAAACATGATCCCTGATCTGTCAAGATCGCCCTTCATAAACCGTGGTTTGCTACGATGTGCTTCATCACCATGTCTCCCACTGTAGATGCTTTTTGATCCGAAACGCCAGTCGCTTGATTTCAACGGGTAAAGTGTTCTATCGTGACCAGGACCTACTGGTTGCGGACGCTCAGTGGAAATGGACCTATAAGATCCATCGACCAGAATTCACCGATTTCAGAGACTGGTACTGGCTGTAAGGGTTGTTGGGCTCCCCGATTGTCGCCTTCCAGTAACTGACACTGTTGGCATGCAAGCACGTATGTTGTCACATCCTCCATCTTCAGCCAATATGCTCTCTATTGCAACAGATCTTATGTCCTAGTGCATTCAGTGTGTGCCATTTAATGACAGTGTGCTACCAGTCTCTTCCTCAGTTGTCGCGGGATAACTACCATGCAAGGGCGCCCAACGCCACGCTGTCACGTCAATCCGTTCGCACTGCTTAAACCAACTCTCCTCCATTGGGATGCGACTATCTTCGGCTTTTTATCGTTAGTACTTGTGGGGATCCTCACGTCTCTTACCAGAGCTTCAATCACCTTCCGGAGGACCTTGTCCTGGTGTTGTAGACGCACTAATGTTTGTGGGTCCTGCTCTACTACTAAGCCGTCGACTCCAAAAGTCACTTGGGGGAGCTGGTCATCTATCTGCGGTCGAGAAAGAAAAGCCGCGACGCAATTGCTCGAACCAGGCACATGATTGATCGTGAAGTCATATTTCTGTAAACGCAATTCCCATCGGGCTAATTTGCGTCTCGGGTCCCTCGCAGTCCTGATCCACTCTAGGGGTTTGTGATCCGTCTCCACGTGGAACTGTTGATCCAACAGGTACGGTCTCCACTAGTTCAATGCCCAGACTATTGCCAAACATTCCTTCTCAGCAGTCGAATAATTTTGCTCCGTCGGGGTCAGGACTCTGCCGGCATATTTTATTGCTCCTTCACTTTATCACAGTCACTGACAACTGCTGCTACGATGAACATTTGTCTTGTAATCGGAAGTGTTATCGTCAGTTGTTGCTCGTTCATCGCCTGTTGCATCCGCGTGTACGCCCTCTGGACATCGTCAGCCTATTCAAATTTCTTGTCTTTTCGAAGGAGTTCGTACAATGGTGGTGTACTGGACTGCAACTGTTTCACAGAACAACTGTGGTACCACGTTTGACCCAACAAATATCTCAGCGTGCGCTTAGGATTCAGAGCCACGGCCTCTATAATAGTCACTGTTTTCTCCGGCAGAGGCCTGGTTTCACCTTGACCCACCTTGTTTCCCAGTAACACCACCGATGATCGTCCGAGTTGCGACTTATCGGCAATGATCCGGAGTCCTGAATTCTTCATTCGGTTTAAGATAGCATCTATATGGACAGCATGTTCCGAATCCGTGTTACTGCGTATTACGATATGATGTCCATATACCGTCAGTCGTTTTACCAGCTGAACCAACAGGCGTCGAAATGTGAACGGTATTCCAGATAGGCCAAACGACAAACGCTTGAATTGGTACTGTTTTTCGCCACCATGAATGCGATTTTCTCACAATCAGTGGGTTTGATTGATGCCTGTCAGAATCCGGAGCGTAAGTCCAATACCGTGAACAACTTCACCTGTTGCAGCTTATCAAAAATATCAGCGGCGGATGGTATTGGTAGGACTGTGTTTTGTGTTACCTCATCCGACGGTCTAAAATTCACATAAAAGAGGTACTATCCGCTGGACTTCTTCACCAGGAGAACAACCGAGTTGTACGGACTGTTGGGTTCTTCGATAACATCCTCCTTCAGCATGTTCTGCATTTGCCTTTCTAATTCCTCCTCATGATGAACCAGTATCCTGCTGGGTCCGTGAAGTCGCAGTGTTCCAGTTATTGTTATTTCTTGTTCAATCCCGCTGCAGAATCCACACTGATCATCGTCGTTTGTAAATACCTCCGCATATTTCTCGACCGTGGACTGGGGCAATGAAACTGTGCGTACTTGGTTGACGCTATCTTGTCGCTGTCCTGTGACTGATCCATACCTGGTTGACAACTTTTTGAGCGTGAAATCAATCACGGCATCTGTTGCGGTTAGTAGTATACTACCCGCAAACGGAAACTACTTGTTATACAACAAATTTCGAACGTGAGAGTAGAACACAAATTGCGTACATGGCGCAGGACATTGAAAACCACTGCTTCGGAGTACTATAAATCGAGAGTATGCATATGTGAAACCATTCGCAAAAACCGGTGAACATCACACTTTTTGAAGGCCATACACGTCAAAACTATGTTTGATTTGTAGACTGTCAAATATTTCTTTGCAACAGATTTTCACGTAGAGTTAATTTCAACTCCCAGAAGGTGCTACAAATGACAGTCATCAGTCTAGCTAGTTCCCATGTATTCATCTTGTATTCATTTGATTCCCATTAGGAATGTTTTGTACATTTGTAACCACTGTTGCTTATCTGGCCCGGTTAAGTACTGACTGGGTTTGGATGAGTATAAGTGAATGGGGATGGAAAACGTAGGAACAAGAATAAAAATGATAACATTAGTAGCACTGCCAGATTTTCATATTGAAGATTGAATATGTGGCCGTTTTTTGGTGATTTTCAACTTATCTCTAGGCTTCTTACAAGAAAAAAGATGTAGCTATCCTTTGAACAAATTTCGATTATCACACGTTTGCACTATTCACGCTCGACCGCAAATTACACTGCGAACAATTATATTTATCCGAGTACATACCTTAGTGTTTTTATGATTCTGTGGGCTTTTTAATTAAATCTGCTTGTCACCGTGTGAATTCCATCCGTCAATTTGAATCATGACAAACGTGAACATCTGGTGCACCTTCCTACCACGTCATTTCAGATGTGTAGAAAATAGCACTGGCGTGTATGCGAAACCTTTTGGTTGACCGTACGTGTGGTGTCCTGTCCTGTTAACGTAGTATACATAAAAAAGTTGATTCATCAAAATGGTAGAATTGTGAACATGTTTTCCTTATCATTCTATGATACTCGATCTCAACTGTCATGCTGTATACGAAATTAAGCAAGCAGGGGTTTATGTGGATAGGTTTATTTTTGAGATTAAAAATTAATACGATGAATAATTAATCACAAAACTCTGCGGCACAGGTGAGAGTTAACAGCCACTCTTTATGGAAAATATCACGGTGCATACTTTGCGATCTGATGAATATGACATGTAATATAGCCTTTTATTTAGATTAATGGCTATCTTTGCACAGTATCAGTGCATTCAATTACTTCAAGTGATTACGAGCAAATAAACTTCTTCCGACTTCTGAACATCACAAAAGGTCATTATAACAAACTGGAGAACATGTACCACCCAATCAATGTTGTCCTAAAGAAGGTTAGTTTTGTCTACCTCATGAGGTTCATCAAATTTTGTTGTGACCAACTTTGAATGACTAACTTAAGAACAGATTGCGAGGTGAATGAATAAGTAAGAACACCGCCACCTTCACCAATGCGTTCAGAAAGGCATATAACCAACGTACCATGGTTGTGAACTATTATTTTTTAAGCAAAATCCACGCGCGTTAGAACAACTTATATGCAGTGTTGAAAGGACGCAGTCATACATAATACTGGACTACGTGTTATGCGTTATCTTCTAGGTTACCTAACTTGGCACCTTCGTTGGAGGATGTCGAGTTCTGGTTGATAGCAAAACTCACGGCCTTTGCGGACCAGTAGTTGGTTGCCACTCTACGACCAACAATACGCAATGTTGAGTGGTCTGAAATCAGTAAGGCCAGCAGAAACGCCGCGAAATGTTACGACAGAAAAAGCACTATTTTAACAGACTGACGGAGTCTTAGGAAGAAAAATGCTGGTCCAACTCAGGCTTAAGTGATCCGGATATTGATGAGAATTAGGGGATTTTGGTTTTCATACAAACTGAGCGTTACTCATGGTTGGTCGCAGCTGTCGCACTTCAAGTGACTTTCCGATCGGCCACGTTCGGAAAAAAGCACTAGACTCGAGTTTTGCTCTGAGTAGAGCAGCTAGTCAGTAGTGCATATCCTTACCACTGCCTGGACATGAACTCCGACCATGATTGCATGAGACAACCTTGTTGACCACTGTGCCACTGACCTCACATTAGGCACGACTGAGTCATCATATGCGAACGCTCAGCCACATTTGCTTGTGAAGATGTGCACTCCTGCCGAGCTATAACAGGAGGAAAACTCGAGTTTAGAGCTTCTTTTCGAAATTGGCCAACTGGAAAGCCTATGAAAATAGGACAGTTCTGATCAGCCGTTGGTGCTATCCAGTTTAGCCAATACAGATCAACTAGAATTCCAGTAGAAGGTCCAGTTATCATAGTCTTCTTTCGGTTAAACTTTATTCTATTGTCAATTCAGCTCAGTATTGTAAACGCAATATTTGCAAAGCGTTGAGATCAACTGTGTAATCCTTTCTGGTTATTGAACTATGGGACACATGGAAGCTAAAACAAGGACACTTTGAAGAAAGTTATTTTCCAAATACTCCACGTCACAACATCACACTTTTAAGGTTTGTATATTGGATGTACATCAAAACCTGAGGAAATATCAGTTAAAATTGGGCACGATACGCCGACAACGGAAGTTGACCTTTGCCGCCGGAACTTGGCATTCCGTTCACTGTAGTTGGTAGCGAACTTGAAATATAAAATCTTGTGTAACATAGAACGGTGAGGGTCAACCTGCAGGCTACACGCGAGGTAAGCGGTTGTTGTCAGTTCCACGGAACAGAAGCTGCTTGAGTCCACAACTTTTGCACGCACAGACCCGAATGACAAGTGGTAACAATAATTGGTCCAGAAAATGCGAACAATTATCACTTCAGGTCACACAGTAACCTCACATGAGTTGACTGGATCAGAAACTTGACCTATTTCCCTAATGAATCTTGAAATAGATGAAGTCGGGTTTCTGGCTCTACGCTGTTTTGTCGTCATGCTCCTCAGAAACTTGGGCGCATGTTCAGCCATCCATTAGAATAGATATCGGTCTGAACTGCCGATAGAGATATCATCACAGCTGACCTGACAGATTACATCAGAGAACACTTCGGTAAGATATAAGTGTGAGCAAGCTAGACAACACTGAGTTGAAAGTTGTGAATGCAGGTCGGCCGAGGGGTATGAGCGAATCAATGCACACGACAATTTATCAGCTTGACCACACATAATATAGCCACCTTCAAAATATAAACGCAACCACGCGTGCTTCTTTGCTGGTTTAATCACATGAACCACGATCGACCTACGCTAGCTGCGAATACTGAAAAATCATTGAAGCATCCATTCCGCCACCTTTACTGTTGTTTTTTCTTCTGTAAAAAATCATCAACGTAAATCTACCGGGCTCTGTGAAATCACGCCTGCACGAAACCTCATTTGTATGCGATCGGCGAAAACAGTGAAAGTTATGTGGTGGTCGTTGTAAGTGACTTTGCGGTGAAATGAATTTACATTGAAACGTTTTGCTGCCTGAACAGTAAAATATCCAGAAATGGTAAACCGCTGTTTGATTCTTCCGCGTGAGAAATGGAAGGATTTCAATGACTAGAAGTTGAAAGGTCACAAAGTGTAAGAAAATATACATTAATTACGAGAATCAAAATGTCATCCACATACTGTCTACAAAAGCCTTCTTCGGCGACAACATCCGTCAGTTGCATTTAAGTCATGTCGAAAATATATCATCCATCTTTGGACCCAATGGACTACCCATTATCAAACCAGCAATTTGTTAAAACGAGTGTTCTCTGTTCACAATGTTTGAGCGTGAGATATTCAAGGGTGATACACAAAGATGAATTTCGACAGGAGACAAGACCTTGTAAAAGTAAACTTTCTCCAAATGAAATGGCTAATAAAATGTAGACATCAATAGACTATTATTGAGAACTCTGCGATATATTTTTTAATGCATGTGCCCTTTGAAAAGGGTTGTTTACAAGACGGGGGTGAATATTTGATGGAAAGGTTTGAGACCGTCGACAGGTTATGCAGCAAGTTTGTTCTGCGCTGATTTATCCAAACACAGAACCACTATTACTACTACACCACGACCGCCTACTTCCGTAGTACCAATTAATTGTTGTGTGTTGAGTTCTGCTGCTGTTCTTCACATGTTGTAAGAAATCTCGTTTAGCGCTCGCTGTTAATAATTGTAAATTGACTATTAACATCTCGCCACATATTTTCTTAATTTGCTGGTATATTGGATAGTGAGGATTTAGCGTTTCAAGTTTGACATTAGGAAACCAATCAAATAATTCCTACTCACCATTAAAGTGGTTTGGATAACCTACCTCTGTTAATTAAGAAAGTATGAAATATCTGTTCTTGGATAGGCCGATGGTGGATCAGAGAGTTTACATATCCTGTATTAGCAAGGCGGGGAATGAAATCTTTCTTTTTATTCAAATGATTAAAGCCATTAAACTTAATCGGATACTTCTTTCTTGCCCGATTCTTACAGACAAATCGCTACAGCGAGCCGTTTGGTCCTCTAATTAAATGACAATCAAGGACGTGAAACGGGTTGTTCATTTCGACTTTTAACATGAGCGGTATAGAAGTAAGAACTATATCACATGTGTGTAGAACGTTATCAACTTCATCCATGCCTTTGAGAAAAACCATTACTTCTGCCGGTCTGGCTTTGGAGCATTAGTAATGATTTAGCTACTTGAAAGCCATTGGGTCCTCGCGAGCATGTAACTTTGCAAAAAATGCATCAGGTCATTGGAGAAACGGCGCGACAAAGGTATTCTTTAGATAACTCATCATCAGGTTGATACAAATGTACAGGATATTTTGATGAGCATACAGCATGAATTATCTAATTGGTCGAGGGTCTCAGTGTGCATCGCACGTAACAGATTTATGTCTGGCGACAGAAGCCAGCTGTCAGTTTGAATAGGAGTAAGAGTGTTCTACTCATATTCAGGGGAGTTGTACACGTGCCTATGGGAATATTTGCTGCAATCTTCGGTCGTGGCAAACATAATGCTTGAACAAACCGGTTTCGTGAACATACAGCTGCAGGAGTGGCTAACAGCCAGCGTCTGACAGTTTGGGTTAGGCTGAATAGAACGCTGTGGACAGTAAGGAAAGCGTGTTTTGAGCCCATCTGAGGGTCCGCTACAGTAGCCTGTTGGTAGATCTGGTCAACCCTATAGCCAACCTGTTCTGTTTTGTCACAATAAGAGAACAAGTATGCAACCGTGGATTAGTCGAAGATAGGAAGTTTGCCTCTCAGGTTCAAAGTCGATAGGATTAATGTGGTGAACCAGTTAAGGCAACCTCACCGATGGGAATGTACATCCGGGAATCTGACCAAACCTGCGATTCACCCTCTCTGCGGTGATATCTCTTCTGAAAACCAAACGAACGAATTTTGTGTTCTTCCGCAGTGTGACCACCAAATTGCGTAATTCTACTGAGAACATGTTTGACCTTATGAAAAGATTAAGATAACCAACCGTCGCAATAAATTAGCGATTAATTGTAACTCGTGATCTATTGTTTGCAGAACATATTTTCTTCGCTATTCTCGTCAAGCAGTGGATACGGCTGAATTTTTGTTTGTGACGCATGGCTATAAGAACTAGTTTATTGTCCTGTCCAAGTCGTTTTGCGGTACATAGTACGTTGCAAGGTGCCTTCAGTTTGTCATTCCAGACCCACACCTAGAAATTCATACTGGTTGTCCAATTCGGCCTTTGAAAAAAACGTATATGCTCGATTAAAAACTTAAACTACATATGATAGCTCATTAACACGGTTCAACAAGGCGAAAATAACGTAAATACAACTTAAACAGAAACGTGTGTTCTCGGTTATACGATTCGACTGCTGACTCAGCAAGTAAGGAGCCGACTACAACCCCACATGTATGATGATAACATTCTTAGATAAATTGGAACTATACTTTGAACGCGTAGTGGAGGAGCAGCACTTTGATCCGCAGTGTTAGAATAATGAAGTGCAAATTTGACTGCTCAGTGCACTCGCAAGCAAAATCGACAGTCTCCTCAATAGGTACTTTAGTGAACGATGACGATATGTCCAAGGAGCAAATATATTGATCTCGCACCTTAAAATTCTCTATGCTGGAAACAAACTCGACTGAACCACGTATGATATGAGGATAATTTCCAACGCACGGGTTCCAATTTTGCTGTCGCATACAGTGGTAAACCACACATGTTCCGAATCGGTCTCAATGTAAACGACGAAATTTAGATAAGAATTACAGACGAGAAATTACGGAGCTAGTCTGGCTAAGACGCGCAAACTGAGTGTAAGTAGCCTTAAACGACACTTAAGACTGTCTGTTACTTGACTTCCAAGCAAATTTGTTTCCTATTTCTCCAAATTTTCCT
This sequence comes from Paragonimus heterotremus, assembly GCA_013368495.1. Lineage (NCBI taxonomy): Eukaryota > Metazoa > Platyhelminthes > Trematoda > Plagiorchiida > Troglotrematidae > Paragonimus > Paragonimus heterotremus. The sequence goes on along the minus strand of LUCH01000141.1, from coordinate 204,772 downwards.
TAACGAATCCTCTTTCGCCAGATGAAGTTGCCAAAGCTTTATCGACATCTCCTTTTTTGTTCGTGAACACTGTTCCTGCTCTCTTGTTTGGGCGTGTTGTAAGGTTATTGTTGCATTCCGTGGGAGGCATTCAGGCTGTTATTTGACTTAGGATCGTTCGTAGTGATAGTGGCAACTGAAAAGATTTGAGTTGACTCGTTTTACTACGGCATCCCGAATAAGATTCAACTGATTAGCATGATTACGAGTAGTTTCAACATGTGCTTTTCTTCATTCTGCTCAGTTAGGCCATTGATTCCGCTTATAATGATTAAATATTCTATATTATTTTATTGACCTGATGATGAATTATAGGAAGTATACATGTGTCACACTGTTTTTTCTGGACCGTGAGTGTTATCAAGTATTTATCATCCACATAACGACGGTTCCACCATAGTTTGCTAACCGATGTCTCTATCTGACTGTAATCAGGCTTATTCATATATATATATATATATGTCTAATGAAGGGCCAAAGGTAGATCACATGTCCGCCCTGCCAAGTTGTGAAAGAAGGGATTCATTAAACACAAAGTTCATCGAAGCTGAACCTTCAGAGACAAAGTCGAAATCGGTAGCCTACTTCCAGACTGATCAACCTATACACTTATGTAACCGCTGGTTTCAGTCAATGGCATGTTTATAAACAATGAGGCGACATCGGACGACCACACGAACTTGTTTTAGTCTCGTACGTGACAAGGATACGCACTATCGACGAGCTCTAATGAGGGCGAAAATTGAGTCTAGCTCTTCTTTTCGAATGGGGTCCACTAGAAAGTCTACAGGAATGTGACAGCTACGATCAGTTGTGGGTGATGTTCAACCTATATGAAAACCAAAATCCCCTACTACCCGTCAGCACTTGGCTTAATCGACAACTGGATAGTAGACGTTGACTAGTAGCTACTGTAGACAGAATGTCACTGATTCTGAACATTATTCAGAAGGGACAATGGTATTTATTTCTGTTTGCACTAAAAATCTGCTGTTGCATATTAATTTGTTTTTTCCCGAATATGAACGTTTTGTTCACCCACGTACCTTCGGCTACACAATTTCCCTCTTGTGAGGGGGCTTTGAGCAAGCTAAACGGATTCGTACAGGATGTCCATTGGCAAGTCCTGGATAACTTGAATACATCACCTCCAAAATGAACGTTAAAAAGTACTACTGTCGAAGAAAACCATTTGTTTTCCTTACTCTGACATCATATTTTTGAGTCCTAACGTTGGGCAAGATATTGAGGGATCAAACTTAGGGATGCCAGAACTCTACCGAAATATTTTTCGCCTCCGATTCAGTATGAAACAAACGACAGTATTGCTGTTCTGTACACTGTTCGAAAAGCACGGATGACTTAAGTGGAAGCGAAACTGTAGAAAGGACACACTGACTGATTAACGTTCAAACTTCAGTGGCCTTATGGCAATCTGATGAAATCATGGACTAAGGCTCACTTTGGTAGGGCTTATCAAAAAGATATGCTAGACTGATATCGTAACAAACGCCAAACCTTGCGGCAACATTACAGACAATCATATTCTGAGCTCTTCACAAAAGGCGTTAAGAAGCTTTGCAGAAATCAACTTTTCAAAATTAAAAATCACACTACAGTTGACTTTGAAGTATAAAGACTTCGAATAGCTGACCAGCAGTCCGTCTCTCACTTTGCAGCTTATAGGCATGATTAACTGTTTTTGTTGTTCGACCCAATGTACAGGCTATCTGCTTCTCAACAATGTTGACCGGTTACATGACGAGTGTTGTAAGTGGTACAGTGTACAGGATCATAGTACTATCACATGAGATGATAGCTGGAAGGCTTGTCGTGAGTAGTACTTTAGATATATATATATATATATATCTGACATCGCAAGGTGAGACATATCGGTCGTGCAATGGAGTGCGAGCAAGTAACGTTGTGCACTTTTACACAACTCGAGAGATCAGTATGGTAGCAAACAATCCTCTGGGTCAAGAGAGTTTATACCACAACACGCAGGTCGATGATCACGTGAGGTGAATATTTTCATAAGTGATTTGGTTTAAACTTTATCAGGTAACGTTTGTATCTCATGGTGCTCGGCGTGTTTAGTACGTTGTTGTTTGTGAACAACGACACTGGAGTTAACAAATTAATGGTGGATGGACACGGGTATAACTTTAATCAGAATTAGGTAATGTATTCTTTTAATAACATATGTATAAGTAACGGCGCTATTGTCACTGTTTTGCACGGTACAACTGGACTGAAAAGACCTCATGAACGAGGAGATTTTGTAATATGACTGCCAATGATTGCACTTTTGTTCACCTGAATGCTTCGTAAGAAAAGGAGGGCGACTAGTCAGGCTGCAGCTGCCTTTGAGAAACAGGAGTGGATATGTAATCCGTTTGTTCATTGTCGTACGGGCTGGGATTGGAGGGTAGGACAATCTCATGTGGTCCATGGGAGCAGAGTAGCACGAGTGGGCCGTGATCTGTATCTTGATGAATAGACTGTAAACAAATAAATTACTCTTCACAACATGATCTAAGTGCACAGTTAACAGTAACAATTATCGCCATTGTCATAGACAACAATACACAAATAGGTTACATATATGCCTAATCGTCTTACAGTCATGGAGAGAATAACAATCTGATTCAAAAAGATATAGCAGAGATGGGACTTACCAAATGCATTTATTCCAATTATTTTAAACAAAATAAGACAGCATTCAACTCGTCGCTATATATATATATATATATATATATATATATCGTTCTGGCCAGCCCTTCTTCTGAAGGATCCGTGAGTTGTTATGGCATGCCTCTGTTCTCAAACATGTGAAGACACTTTTGTCACACATCCTTTCCCATCTCCTACTTGATCCATTGCCAACATCAAACCGCCCTCACACTAATGTGGGCATATTAATGACTTGCACTAAGCATTTGTTGTGTTTGATAGTTGAGAAGATTTAGGGCCACAAAACCGGTTTTGGATAATCACCAGGTAAAAATCTAAATGTAGTTGTAGAATTTTTCATTTGTAAAGCACCTGATTCTTATACGATCATTCAGAATCTGGAGAAAACATTTGCCATATGTCATGATATAATTTATTCGCCTCTATCATTCGCTGCCGTGAAAATGGCACTGTAGATAAAATGCACACAACAGAAACAAGTGAAGTGCTTACGAACGTGATGTTATTTTCTCTTGCATCAAAAATCTAATCGAGTCCGTAGCAGACCTGCTTTTTGTGCGGAGTTTCTCCCAATTAATATTCGTAGTAAACTAATAGTTTTGATAGGCAGTAGTGATTTTAAGGTCAGGATTTTTGCATCGTATCCCAATAGGTTCTACTGTGTCGGCTTTCCTGACTGTCTTAGTCAATTGTCCGATGTTGTTTGTTTGGTGTTTCTGATAATAATCTAATGTCTGTTCGAGAAGGTGGTGACGTTGGCGCCGATCTCATATGAAATCGAACCGATAAGCTGCATTTAAGGTAGACCAAAAGGTATAGTATTTGCATATAGTTAGTCCGAGTGACTACGGGTGGGGTGGTGGACGACTTGTTACATTTGGTCCCATCAGTGCAACGGAAATCTGGCAATTGTACCCATAATCTGTAAATAAATGTCAGTTTATTAAATCGCTGGAAGATGATAATCAAGAGAATTACCCATGAAATAAAATGTTCGAGTCCACTGTGGTTCAGAGAGTTGTGTGAAGTATTTATCACTGTTGTTGCTTTTCGTCTCCACGTAGGCTGAAATTTATCAACGGTTCCAGGTTAGAATGTCAGTCAACCAGCACTTGCTACTACACCAAGAAAGATTGTTAGGGGGTTCGCAAGCAGTCGACCCCAGTGAACAACAGCGAAAGCAAAGACTTTTCCAGCTGCAACAAAAGCCTTTTAGGTCCTCTTCGTTCTCTCGACGATCTGCATACCGGCCTCGGGGACGTCGGTGCTCTTGGTGTGCAGTCTCTTCTGCTTGGGGTGTCCTACCATTTGCTAAGCTGACTTCCGTGCACTCGATGTTGATTCTTCTTATTTTTAATCAGATACACTGGGTCACGGCGATCCACTACTACATACGGTCCTTTTCATTTTGCCAGGAACTCCCTAGATCCGGATCTTCTTGCTCCCAGACTCCGCCGGTCTCTGTATATAACCTTCGAACCAATTCCAAACACAGCAACTCGACCCGATAATCTTGCAGTCAACTAACTTTTGGAAACCTCTTGTGCGTTCGTCAAGCTTTGGTTGGCCACTGTCCGAGCTTCTGCTAGTTCACGCATGCTTATCCGTCGGTCTCCTCATCGTCGGTCTCCTGATCGACTTGTAGGTGTCGCTCACGCTCGTGCATTAGCTCGAACGGCGAATTTTTCGTCGTCCCTTGTGGCGAATGGCTGTGAGCCAACAGAATCGACGGTAGTGCTTCCTCCCGGCTCCCTCCTTTCACCGCCAACTATTCCTCGATTGTGCGATTGTTTGGTTCTATCAGTTCATCCGACTGAAGATGGTATGGCGTTGTGCGAATTTTCTTGCTTCCCAAAAGCTCTAATCAGTTCCGAAACTCCTCATTTTCGAAGCAGGGATTTTGCCCAGTCAATGTGCTTCGCGGTAATCTATGATCTGCAACGATGTGCTCTATCGCCGCCTTGAATACATTGTTTGCATGCTGTTCGAATCTAACGGCTGCCCCGATTCATCTTGTAAAATGTTCATTCATGACTATGATATATTGATTTCCGGAAGTGGTTACCAGGACGAGGCTCTTCGTATCCACCGACCATAATTCTCCAGTTGCAATGGCCGGAATTGGCTGTGTAGGATACTGACGAAGGTGGTTAATACCATTCAGTAGCTGACATGTTCAGGTGTCTTTCCTTCATCAACTGTTGGATCTCGACTTTTTCTGTCCAGTGAAACCGACAATTCTTCTTCAGAATTTCATATAATGGGCTGGCCAGTTCGTTGAACTTCCTGATGAAACGACTGTGGAACCCGACACGACCAAGAAACTGTCGCAACGTCCTCTTCGATGTTGACACCGGTATGGCTTCGATTATCAACAGTTTTTCGGACAATGTTTGAACAACACCATGACCAATCTTGTGACGGAGTAGTACTACCGTTCGTTTCGCCAGTTGGGACTTCGCACAATTGACCCGTGAGCCGGTTTGTTCAGTTTTCTTCAACACAACTGACACGTGTCCCGTATGTTCCGTCTCATTCGTGCTGTATTAGACTGTATCATCTCCATAGGCAACAGCATTTTTCAATCCTTCCAACATCTTCAGCATCAGAAGAAGGTGTAGCGAACAAGCTTGTTTTCGGTGATTCATCATCAGGCTAAATACAACACATTTATATGCGTCACTCATGTGAGAAAATATACAGTAATGAATCGAACGGATTGTTATCAGTTTCAGAAAGTTCACTTCGATTGTATAAATGATCGATGGCTGTAACGATAGTGGTTTTGATTACGTAATCTGTTCTTGCCGAACGTGGACATCTGGCCATGGAAGATTAAGTGTTTTGACGAAACGCTTTTGAATGCATAGTGGAGGGGAGAGCAAGCGGATGGCTATTGCTTCTGCGACTGCCAACAGGCCCTCTTTGACCCGTTTTGGTTGTAATCCATGAGCGCGATAGATAGGACGGAATGATTCGTTGGGATCGATTGGGTGATTGTATTCCATTAGGTGCGCAGCGATAGAAGACGAGCAAGACTTGGTCAAGCCCCGAGTTAGCCACACCGGATGATGCTCCCGAATGCGTTCAGACAATCGCCTTGTCGTGCGGCCTACGTAGCTCGTTCCACAGGAACAAACGAAATGGTATACACAGTAAGAGGCAGCATGAATAGGCAATGTATCTTTCAGTGGTCTGAACGTGAAAGGGGTACCTGAAAACCCTAACAACATACGCTTGAACCGGTACTGCTTTTCTAATACTGTGAATGCTGTCTCATCTCGGTCCGATTGCTTGATTGGAACCTGCCAATATCCAGACCGCAGGTCTAAAACTATAAATATCTCAGCGTTCTGTACCTTAACGAAAATCTCTGCCACGGCTGGGACTGCTACCACTTTATTAACTGTAATCTCGTTGAGTCTTCTGAAGTTGCCACAAAATCGAAATTTACCATTGGGCTTTCTCATCAGCAGAACATGAGAATTTAACTGGCTATCAGCCTCCTCAGCGATTTCTTCCTTCAGCATGTCTTTCGCTTCTCGCTCGATTTCCGGTTGCAGCTGTACTGGTGTTATTCTGGGGCCAAATGGTTGAAGTCGGTCTGGCTTTATGGAGACCTCGTGTACAGTCCAGTCGCAATAACCAGTATGGATCCTGTTCCGTCGTGAACAGCTTTCGGAATTTGCATATCACTTCATTTAACGACTGGTTGTCACAGATTGATATTACTCGGGGTGCGTTTGCTTTACGTTGTCCAACCCGGAGTTTGCGTTTTCTTACTAATGGAACACCCCATATTTCGTTACGGGTTTATCATGCTCCAAATAAATCATGGTCTCAGCGGAGTTCAGAAAATCCGCTCATAATATGGTCTGACATGCGTCGAGGTTAGACGACGGATGGTCGTATGACTACGTGATCATCGATTCAAGCATCATATTCTGCCAAGCTATTAACTTTGAGAGTAAACCCACCGACACACGGCTGAACGGTTTTTTCTGGCCTTGGCCCAATCAATGAAATCGTGGTCCCAGAGATCGGTAATCACAACTTTTACCTGATGGACCACCGGATAGCACATGATCGTCCCACGAGAAGAGGAAGCGCAACAGCCAGCTAACTCGAGTCAGCGTTTGCCACAAACTTGGAGAACCAAGTTCCTGTGGACAGTTCACACAGGTCACAACGCTTCGATAGTTATATACGTCTGAAACAGCTTTGGTTGTGACGCTCCGCATTAACTGGTGTACATCGGTCGTATTCGTGGGGTAGATATTGTTTATATATGTATATATAACCATATATGTGTATATGGCTAGCCATAAGATGACAACGAGCCAGAATTATACCACGAATGTTCAATTAGCAAACAGAGATATGACAGCCTCCTCGATAAGTGTTAAGTGTAACGGTTTGTCAAGTCCACCAGTTGAATGAGTATGCGACAAGCAGATGTCATAATGTCCCCCAACCAGAACGAGAACACATCTCACATTCTTCACCCGCGACATTAAACCCATCAACCGCTAACTAAAAACCAACGTATGCTTTAAGAACTACACACCGTGACTACCAGTAACCGGGGAACCGAAAGCGTTTCTAACTTCACAAACTAATAGATCGATCAAATAAACAGTACGCATATAAATACGCACGTGTTTTGTGTGCTTCAATCTGGCTGGGTTTTTATTATCACATAAGCAGAAAGCAGACATTCCTTAGGATGAAGTGTTTTCACCGCCACGAGAATTGGTAATTAAACTGGTGTCACACGGATTGCGGTTGTAGAATTTGCGACGGAAAATCGACAGTGTAAAGTAAATCTAAAGTAGATAAGAAAATATAGCTTGTATTTTCACTCAGACAAACTGGTGTGAATTCTCTGTAATATCTTGCTAGTAATGGTAAATTTCAAACCTCAAGTGATGGCGCCATCATCTACTGGGCACACTGTCTGTTCCATCAGTTGGAAAGATAGCGTTCAAGTTGAAAATCACAGGAATCAGTGTGTCAACTTTAGCCTAGACGTCTAATTACTGAGTACTTGTAAATTTTGCTTGTATAAGTTTGCATGAAATTTTACCCACACTCTTACCTTTATTAAAGAAGCACACACTTTAACGGCTCACAATGCTCTGGCTAAAACAGTTCTTTCCAGTTGTGCAGTCAACGTGACCGTGACCATTAGTACAGAGGGGCCCACAAACTTTTAAATTAATTAGGTTTGTCTTCACTTTTATGGCCCACATTAACGGAATCAGGTGGAACCAGTTTCTTGCTAATTATGTGTCTGAAATCAAATCATTTTTACAAAGACTACCACACTCGCCGTAATTGTTGTGTCAAATGATGCCATTCGCGTCATCATCAGTTGTTACATGAAATCACAGCAACTGTCAGGTGAGCTATACACAGTCTGAATACACCGCGATGCTCGGCTTTTTGATGCAAATGATAGACGTTATCGATGTGTCTGTCGCATTGAATCTGAGGTAGTGTTTTAACATAGATGTCGTTTGCACTGTATTCTTTAAATCAAGCGTACCATTCTCATTGTTGTGCAGCTGCATAGATGGCTATACTGGCAGCGTATTCACTTTTCTAATCCAAAGTGCTACTTTCTCTGTTCTAAAAAGTGAGGTCCTCAGAGTCCACTTTATCGTCCACTAAAAACAGTGAACCCTACGCAAGACACGGTTAAGGACGTTACATATGTTATTCCATCCCACCCACTAATACCACTTTTTACTTAAAGGATACTCGTAAGGACTATCTTATCACAAATTATATGAAAGTCAACAAATGATTAGAGGCGTTTCGTGGTATCGATTTTCGGCGGATATATGCAAGGCTTGAAACGTTTCTCAATGGTCAAAAGATCAATTTACTTAGAAAGAAAGAATCCGCGTGTCTCTGGGCTTATAAGGCTGCAGACGTGAAGTAGGTGTTACGCTGTAGAAAGCTTAGCTGCTGAAAGTAAACAACTATGCTAATCGACGTTATGATAAATTTGGTAACTAAATAATATACCTAGTGAATCATTCAACAGTCACATCAGAAGAAAATAGCACAGACGATGGCTGCTAACTATACAAAAATCGACTTAAACTCAGGAAAGTGCCGTTGGGTACGATGAAACACCATTAAAGTATAGACAGCGCAGTGGACTTTATTTAGTGTTCTCATGCGATTTTGCTCTAGAGTGCTCGCCTTGATGGTACATAATGAAGCAGTGCTTCGTCGTGTGAGAAGTTTCAGCAAAGTGTTCTAATAAGCCCTTTGGTGGACACGCTGGTGACTGTAAGTCAACGGATGCAATTTTCGAATGACTAAATACCCACTCACTGCAAAATCTCCACATAACACGTACCTTAGCTGCTGCAGATATTATAGAAGGAATCGACTGCAGTACTACTAGGAAGGCCAAGTTGCATTCTCCTTTGAGGTTTGCTTCTGGAGGGAGTTTTTATGACTGGAATAAATAAACTAACAGTCAAACTACGAGGTGTGTTCGAAGTACTTGGTTTTCACTAATGTTTTGATTTATTTTACGTTTGTATTTTCACTGATGCTGAATTCAGAGGACTGTATGGAAACCTATATAGTTAGTCATCTAGCTTTAAGTCATCATGTGTCTTCGTCCGCTGACGTACGCTACTATGAATCAAAAATGAAATCCTGAGTAGAAAAATGACTCAAACTGTCATATACCTAAGTAGCTGGTCAGCTCTCTTGTTGTGAACAGCCCCGTAATTTCCGTGTCATCAATGATAATTCAAACGCGTTTGACTGCTTTATCACTGTGTGACAAACATTAAGGATTTGGAAAACCCGGTTGGGGAAAGTTTGGCATTTAGCTGGATTCGAACAAACGAGGGAAACAGCATGTCAGGTTTCGGCAGACGCTCTACCAACTGAGCTATGAAGGCACGGCAAAGGCTCAGAAATTTCATATTACAAGAGTCCACTATGGATTCGTAATCGATTTGAAGGAGCTTTTCCCGTGTCTTTGCATGCTGTTTCCACCGCTGGTTCGAATCCAGTCAGGGTCCAGATATTTTGCAATTTGTTCCCCTCTAAATTACGAGGTTTGCCAGCATACTTGTTATTGCCCGGTTTGGCTGGTTATCTTTGTGTGGTTGTTAGTCAGTTGCAGTGTGAATAATTGCTTAGTCAATAAGCATAATAGTATCTGTATTTCTTGAGTATATTGTTAATGTTTTAACGGATTAAACATTTTGTCTCCTGGGAGGCAGTGAGTGAAAAATCGCTGACGTCTATATAATTCGAACAGTTTAGTGTAAATCCTTTGAGATGGAACACAAATTGACTAAAACGGCTAAACAGTTTGGAACGGATCAAAACACAAAATCTTTCAGTACATTGCAATGGCCGCTTAATACACGTCTGTTCGTTAAAACCCTACGAGTAAGTGGATGAAAAAAATGGGGGGAAACCTGGTTATATTTTTAGCCTGTCTATGGTTCTTACGTTGCATGAAATTAAAGATCATAGCGGATTAATTCATTTGTTTCAACGTTCTTTTTTTCCGAAGATTCCAGTTATGGTGATGAATATTGTCCGGGTGTTTTGGTGCATGGTATATGTAACTCTGTTAGCAGATGACAATTTCGAAAATCTTTTATAATTGAACCCGTGTACAAGTTAGAATGGATCATAATTTTACCATTTCGGTTGAGGAAATATCGGTTTCCGCGGAAAGGTGTGAGTAACTGATCTCTCGCATTACAGCCTGGAATGTGCATACAAAGACGGCTGGTTCATTAGACTGAATTTTGTTAGTTTTCATCAAGCAGGAAAAACTGGTAAAAATCCACATTGGTGATTAAATGAACTTTCCTGATGCGAAGTAGGAGTGACTGAATGGGCTATCAAAGCAAATGGTTTCCTTTCTGGCAAAATGAAGACACAAGGATAGTGTACGAGAACATATTTCATGGCCACTACAGTGAATTACCAGTGGGTTGTTTTTATTTACGATTTTTATACTGAGGTAATTTCATTTCTAAATTCGTATGTCAGCTGAAGCTTCAAGATGCACAGCCTCCGACACCATTTACCGTGTTCTAATGTCAACACTCCGCTCCAGTTCTTCTTTGGAAATTACTCACCAAGACGCCCATCCGTGTTACAATTGTGAGTTGAACACAAGTCTATGTTTCAATGAAACAGCCGTTCTGATTACCATCACACGTATACCACATGTTTTGCAACTGAACTGTCGTATACAAATGTGCGATCGCGTTTATTTACGGGTTGTGTTTAAGTTGGCCGAACATTCCAGGGAAAACAGCAATCGTTTCGTTAGGTAAAATGGATGATTGCACGATTGGTTTTCCTGGAAGTTGAAAAACCGGAACTCATCACATAAACCGGCTACTAGACAGCAGTTGCCGAATTTCTGGATGCTATTTAAATGATTATGATTTGTTATGTTCTAATGAATAGGTTTCACGTCACAATAAAACAGTTTTTACTAGTTTTTCTTGCAACTGAACAGCTTACGTATTCAAAGAGTGTTTTTATAGAAATCTGACAATAAGCCAACAGTCATTTTGTTTTGTCCGAAACGCCTAATTTTGTCTACTGCGTTGGGTGTGAATTTGGGTGCACTGTAAATTTTAATGAATACCATTCAGTCGAACTGAAACCTAATTAATTTCGACTTACCCTGTCTAAAAAGTGTTCATTTCTGATTGCAACAGGATTATCACTTGTGTTGTTCAAATCAGTAGAATTGTGTTTCCGCGACGTCTCTTCCATATTCAAGCATTCAACAGCGCAGTTTCTTTCCGATTTCTGTATGCCGGCACTCTTGATGTTAAACTTGGTTTTCATCGTCTCCACCTTTTTTGAACTGGGTGGGAAAAGATTATTGTTACTGGTAGTGGTGTTGCGAAGCGGAAGTGGTGTGCTATGTTTTCTCAGAGAATTAGTATCGTAAACATAATTGAACATTTCATGATTGTACATCTCTCTCTGTCCTGAAGGATAAGGACTATTCCGAAGTGCTGGTGTTGGTAAGACAGGAGTTCTCAGTGGACTGGTTGTTACATGGTTTCGTTTGAGGATATACGCTGCTGGCGGTTGATGACCTTGACTATCAAGCGTACGTACGCGGTTTGGCGAACTGGAAACTGGAGAAAGGATAATTGGAGTGTTGGATGGATAGAGGCAAGAAGTGAGACTGCCTGTCAATAAATTGATCTGTCGTTCTCTGCATGAAGGCGAGCCCAGTGAACTGAATGTTCCACTAGCTTGTGTATGATAGTCCCTCATACTGACTTTGTCAACTCGCTTTGGCTGACAACTATGCGGGATGCAGTTGTTGGACATTTGTTGTGTACTGCAAGTTGGTGAGAGTGGAGAATGGTATCGAACAGGCATTAAGGGACTACATTGCGAATTCGGTATGGATTGACAGCAGATGGTGGGCAGTTTTGAAAAGTGATCATTTTTCAGACACGAGGTTTTATTAATATCTCGATGAAATTGGGACAACTCTGGAGAAATTATCGCTGAATCCGTCTCATCAGTTGAACCTCGTCTTTTGGAAGTTGGATGATAAAACTGCCACAATTTATGGGTCTTCGTTTCTAAGGCGTACACATCTGTATTAACTTGCATTACTCCAATCTGGCTAAGTTTTTCTTTTTTAAACGTTGTTGGTAGTACCTTCAGTGTGTCGACATTTGCGATAGCATTTTCCGAATGACATTCCGGATGGGTTTGATTTGCCATGACAGATAAAAATGGACCCCCGTTGAGTAGTCCAGTCCGTCCCATCAGCGGACACGGGCTATCCACAACTGACGAATTTGCCACATAAAAGCTCCCTTGTTTATGAATGCAGTTTTCCTGTTGAGTTAACAGGTCGTTCGTCATTGCATCCAGTGGATTTTTCAGTGACAGACAACCATGGTCTATCACTGGTTGCATGTCTGTAGGTGAAGCATTAAACGGAAGAGTGGATTTATTGAGGAATTAGGTGTGCCGAAACTCAAGAAAACATGGTCTGTGTGCACGCAATCGCCGGCAAGTCCGTTTAAGTTAACATCTGCCGAGAGATAAATTGCATGCATATTTCACTACTTCTTACATCAACAGTAGTTTGTAAATATTATTTACACTTATCGACCAAGTGTTCCGTGGGTCACTTCGGTCAGCAATTTGCAGCATGTATCTGCAGATATACTTTATGAACACATAATGACACACATTTTTAATCGAGCATCTTAAGTAAAACCATGGGGTTTTGGCACTTTGTGCACATGAATGCCATAAGCAACTGCACGTGTTCGTTCAGAATAGAGGGCCTATGTGATTGATTTCGAAACCGCTAGATGTGTCCATGAGAGGTTTAAGTCGAAACATGAAGTGCTGGTAGCCAATTGTGAAACCACCTAGTCAGCTACAAAACACTGGACAACTACCTGCCTATGTATCTGTCTTAAAAGATCGTTTATCAATTTCATCTGATAAAAAACAGCACGCAGGAGAGTTGTCACTCGATTACATGCATCTGCAGCTATCCCCTGTTTTCTGTACAAGACAGCTGAAATTGGCATACATTTGTTGGTCTCCGATTGAGGAAAATCCCCGTCCCCTATTTTATTCTCCATTTCATACACCAGCTTGACCTCCATTCGTTATATCTTACTCCCACCATATTTGTCTTGCTTAGTTACTTTGTTGTTAATCGCCTGCGGCTCCAGAATGTTGACCTGTCCTACTTATATGGCGGTTCACCTTTGACCATGCCGGTTGTATGAAAAACTCACTGATTTTGTTAAACGATATTATTTTATTGGATGACTGGGGTTTCCCTTGTGTAGTTATCATGAATGCCTTTGAAAGTACCATAGAAAAGCGCTTGTGTCCAAGCTAGTTATCACTTTTGGGATCCGTTTTCGAGCTACACACAGCTCGACGATCAAAAATGGATCGCTACAACTGACACATGTTTCGGTTTAATAGTGGATACATAAAAGTGTGACATTTGATATTCTAGTGGAGCATGGCTTAAGTTCAACGTGTTCAAGGAGAAAACCTGGAAGTTTTTCACTTTCGTATTTCACAAGAATAAGAAAATCTTTGGGTCATTTCATGATTTCCTTGTATGTGGTTAGTAAGGGCTATTAATTCTGCCAAATTATCCGCATGAAATAAAACGTCGAAATGTCTTTTGAAATCGGGGGTCGATTGAATCATCGGTGACATCAAAAAACAACTTTCAGAGACCGGACACTCGATGGATACAAAGACCGCTCTCATAGTGTTCTGTAGACCTGAAATAAAGCAGTCGTTCAAAATTGCGGAAACCATCTAAATGCACCAAACTACTCCCAACCTGTGAGCCCAGATAAAGTTTATGATTAGCCTTGCGTTATGTTGATAGGGACACGACTTCTACTGTTTGATTCCATTTTGTTTTCGTATTTTTCCAAACCTGACTTATTAGGCCGATGTATTCTTCATAGTATTAAACAAGTGTTGGTTTACCTCTATCCTTCCACAACCAATATAGCGTTGTTTTTTTTTAACAGTGTTAACCGGCGTACAATCTTTTAAATCATGTTCGATTTGTGTGGATTTCCTGACCGTATCTAACTCTTTCGGTTTGACCTGTATGGATTCTTTAATCACACTTCTCTTTTCTAGACTCCCATTACTCGTTTGACCCACAGCACTTCTCTTATGTTACATCACTTTTATTTTTCTTATCAATGAGTACGCTTTAGTTGCACCTTTCTTTTTCCGCCTTGGTTACCTGACTGACTGTCTCAGACATGACTAGACTTGTTATGCTTTGGTTTGTTATAATCTCCTTTATACATTGCCTCACGTGCACTAAAGTGGGCAATCACAGAATTATTAGTAATCACAGAATTGTTTGTTAATTTTCACGTCCGAGGAACCATGCCCATTATGGATACTGGCACCATCGGGCTTATTGTTTACCTCTAAATGATGAACAACACGTAGATTCCTTACAGTGACTGAAACTAATGACCACTCGTAATGTAATACTTTACAGCCAAGCTCAATTGTAAAAATGTGTACTGTATGAAAAATTTGCAACTCTGTTTACCTCCATAATGCGTGACTGATATTCCGTGGTAAAAATAAGGAAGCAAAGAAAAGGATTGCTTAGAATGGGAGCAGCAATAAAACGATTAGCAGACTTCTTCGGAGTTCACGGAATATAACTGTGTTCATTTGACTCCGTTTTGAAAATCAGGAAAATGCTGTGTACGGAAGTAACACTGAATCGATTATTTTCATCTCAAAGACGCGTGTGGAATATTTTTATGGTTTGAACCCTACCCATTCATCTATCTTGACTTGGTGGTCACTCCTATGCACCGTACTGTTATGATGATCAGGACATTTTGTCCTAGCAGATACAAACATGTGATATAAGCCAAGAAGTAAAAGACGGAATTAGGGAAACTAAACTCATGGGGTTGTAAGCCATACTACTGAGCGTGTGGGAGTGTCTGGGCATAACTTCTGTGATCTCCGAATGCGAACAAAAATCATTGAAAAAGCCACCCTCCACCATAAGGTATACAGGTTACCCAGAAATGACACGTGACCTCCAGCAAATTTTCCAGTAAAGTCTTGACACTGCCGGTGTCACACCAGTGTTTTATTCACTGCGCTGGTGAGTTAGGCAGGTACACCAATCCTCAGCAGCATAGGCACAGAGTTGGGTCCATCAAGGAGTGTTTGGCTCATGTGGTCTCCCCGGTCAGACTTTTGAATCAAATGCTCAGATTGAGACTTCATAAGTCAGCCTTCTTCCGCGGCATCAACGATCGAGAAGTATCGTAAACTCGGCTTCTCCAGACAGTGACATTATTCTGTTACCATTATTTTGTACTTTTGGGTGATGATTATTCAAGTCCCAGACAACTAAAGAACACGTGTCCGTATTCTTACGAATCGCTGTTAGCAACTACAGTCGGTGAGTACTGCCTTCGGCCTAGAGCTTGATGTTTGCCTTGCCTTTAAGAAGTAAAGCTGAGACTGTAGCACAGTGGTGCAACTGAACCTACCTGTAATTATCTTCTGGTACACCTTCACAATGCTCTAGGTCAGGGCAAAAACTTCCCCAAATTAGTTTCTTGTAGGCGCTCTGTTTGCTTCTGTGTACTGTTTCATTAATTCCAAAGCATTCTAGCCAAATTTTCATAGTGTTGATGATATATCGTTGAAACAATGACTGAGGAACTTGTTCCATTTCCAATCCGTCGAGTGCGGTCTTCAGGATACCATGCGATTGAAACTGAAAGAAAGGATTACAAAGAACTCGTGGGCATTATATTCCGTTCCACGATTCAGTACCCCAGTCTGTTAGAGCCAGTGATAAGGATGGTCCTGCTGTGTTTGATCATTCTCCGCATCAAGTAAGTTGGTTACGTAAGGAACGCAGCCATCCACCGTCGCATATGCTGAAATGTCTGAGGTATTTGATCATTTATAGAAGTAATTAGGTTTTGCAATTTGTGCTGTGTGGGTCACGCATTCCGCTTATAATCTGACCGTTCCCTTCACCCAGTCTTGTCTATTTACAAGTACTTCAGAAACACCATGAAGTGGTCAAACATCAGCCGGGCTACACAATTTAGAGAAAATAACTAGTCTGCTGAGTAGCAGTCCCTCACCCGTTTGGATACTTCGAAGCCCCCCAGGTCGCTGGTTAAAAATATCATGCAAGATTTCAGAGTGTCAGTCAATAGCGTGTCTATATCCACAACATTACAAATTTTTCGTTCAACCTTGCTTACTCACTTTTTTTCTCGTTATGCCGAATTATTCCATGTCACTGGTTCAGCTAATAACAACTCAAATATTAGAACTTTCTGGTCAAACAGAACATGAATACTTTCTAACAGAATTTGTACTACTTACCTACAATGAACATAGTTCACAGCCGTACAAAGCATGTAGTTCACGAATGGAAGGGATTAGTTTGAAAGTTCCCTCTGAATATGCTAGAAGCAGTGCATATTTGATAGGAAGGAAACAGAATGATAGCAGCTTAAATCGTTTCACTGTACTTCCAACTTAAACTGAACAATTTTTGCAAAACCTGTTATTAAACACTGAATTCTGAAAGAAACATTGATAAGAATTACGACCTATCCGTCGGACATATCATATTTCAATGTCTCCTTATTATACGTGAATTGAAACTGGGGTTTTAGAAAAGTGGCTATTATTTTTGAAAGGAGATTTTGTCACTAAACGTAAACTGTAAGAGAAAGCAGGAGCCTAGAACACAGTAATAGGTTGAAACATTATTTTTTGCAAGACGTTCAACACCCTAGGTTTGTCCCTTTTTGACAACTGTTGACTTCAACCTGCTCGATATCTATCCTTCACTCGGATATTTCTGATGTCTACATTTTTTGAAATGCTGACAATCTAATGCACAAATGTTACATAGAATGCCGCCTGGAAAAAGTATCTGACTAACATAGTTCACCGACTGTGAAAAACAAAGTGGGGTAGTCTTTTAGTGTACTTTTTAGAAGAAGTGATCTGAGTGAATGAGAAAAACATTGTAATTTGAAAATTATCCCATCAACTGAAGATAATCGCCTTGGTCACAGAAACCACGGAAGATCTGTGGTTTCAATAAACTAGCCCCAATAGCTGCCCAGTAACTGAGGGACAGCTGTTTCTAACCGTCTGTTTAACAGCCCCGAAAAATCACGTATGCGCTATTCGATTATGTGCCTTAAGGTTTGTCCGGTTCTTTGCAATTTTCCGAATCAGTTCTAGAAAGTTGAACAGTGTGTCCTTGAGTGTAGCGTGATTAACAACGAAGAAGTAACCTAGGACATATCCCCCTGTATTGAAGTGGACTCCGCAGTCCAGTTGTCGGTCACTGCCAGTCGGTCACTTATTCACAGGTTGTGGGTCACAGTGCTTGATGTTTGTGCTGGATAATGAGTAGAATGAGCCACGTCGTTTCAGCTATCCATTACTCTGCTTGTGACAAATCGGAAAACTGCTCTCCTACTCTATTCTGTGATTTCGGAAGATTTCTTCTAGTTTTCGAACCAGCCGCTAATGATTCATGGATTTCAGCCTTGAATAGCGTTGAATACAAAGTCCGTGGTCAACAGAAATGATAAACAACTTAAACTATACTTGAAAATGTTACCCACTGTGCATGAGTATGTCGTCTACTTCCACGATTGTTAACAGTTTTTCTATAATGTTTATTTTCAAAAGAGATGTGCAGTTGGAACTACAAATTGTTCATCTGTACGTCTGTACTCCAACTGGCAAACAAACGTTTTTAATCAGCTGCTTTTGACTACTGATCAAAATATTTAATTACAAGTCGAAATAAAGACGTTTGAATTCATGGTCAACTTGTGTTAGGCGTTAAGTGGTACCACAGTACCCTGGTATTCTGCGATAGAGTTTAGACTTGTAATTCTGTAGAATACACTAGGACAGGAGTGATGGTAAACCCGTATGGTGTTATATTGTGCAGTCGAAATCCAGTAAATAGATGCATCAGGATGATGAGTGAAATATTTTGATTGGATACCTGTGGGTTATTCATGCATGTATCTGCACCTTGAGGACAGAAAGATATAACAGAGTAGCTTGAAGTGAACTAGGAAAATTCCCCCGTTCTTAGGAATAAAACCAGTAAGCAACCAAACACGACCTGCACTGCTTCACTGTTACTTATTAGTATAGAGGACTCAGTCTGTTACCGTGCAGATGTTAAATGCAAGTTCACCTGTCAATGTTGATTGCGTCAGTAGGCATAGCCAAGTGACTTGAACCTCATCTACACATCGCCTGATCCAGGCAGATTTGGTTTGAATGAAGTTAGGTATCCTTTACTATGTGACAATATAAAAAAATAAACTGTTGATTGAGCAACCATAGTTTTCACCATACCTAGACTACTGAGCCAGCTTGAGTTTACAGTTAAATTTGGTGTGTCCTTGAACTGTTTACTGATCTAGAGACTCTATTCTCCACGAAACTCATTCTCTTTCTGGCGTCCGCCTAGCTGGATTTGTGGTCAAGATCGGGCTTGCACACGTATTTGATGGTTATCAATTACCACAACATTGTTCATACGTTTCCGTAATACTTTGAACAATAGGCATATATTACTTAAGACTATACGAAAATTGCTCTATCATTGAAGTGAATGAATTTTGTGGTAGGTTGTCCCAATAAAACGGTCCCAATCAATCTAATTGTACATGTCCATGGTCCAGTCTGATTTAGAAACTTCGACAACTGAGTACAGACAGAATACGGAGACCTGCCAGAATAAGTTACGGAAACGTCAACCAAGAAACAGCCATAGTAAATTGTACTGGGTGATGTTTTTAACAATCTTTTGACCGAGCCAGACAAGAAAGTTAAATCTTCACAAAGTTTGTCTCGTCCACCCAGCTGCCAAGTTTGTGCATATAAGGCGCGATTCAGAGCCGTCTTGTCAAAAAACAAAGATCCAGATTGTGTTCTGTTGAACGATTGGAGGTAACAAACATATAGTTTTGGTTTTTCGATGATTGAATTGATTGTTCCAATTGTTGGTTTCTATCTGCTCTTGTGACATTTTTTGGTAGTTTGTCTACCTCTTCTTGGAACGAGGGAAGTGTCGGGTGAGTAAGCAGTAACCACGTTACTTTATTACACGGCCAAATATATGATGTAATTGTTAAATGTATGCATTCGTCGTTTTTCTCGAAGTGAAATGTTCAAGTACAACTTCCTAAAAAAAGAGAATTCTGTTCTGTAATGGAGTCCAAACCACATGAGTTCCAATAGGGCGAGAAGCCGTTTATCTATATGAGAGGTGTCGAGAGTTCCAAGTTCTCTGAATTGACATTATCCGCTAAAAATGCGTACATATCACAGTTATTGATGCTAATGGGACTAAACAGATTCGTTGAGTGAAAAACGAAAGAACGATTGGATTTGTATCGCAAAATGGTTGGCTACTCGTAAGGCATTAGCAATGAATTATCAATCAAACGGTAGTTAAGACATTTCTAAACGGTCTAGCATGTATCGTGTTTGTGTAATGTTTACAATCAATTGTCGTCCACTGTTAAGCTGACAAGTACAAACCACTGTTCCACAGATAGATCAGGCAATTCACTACCATATCTCGGAAAGTAGCCAATTATTTGGTTTGCTAGCGGCTCCCGGAAACAGATATATGCATATCTTGCATCCGGATTGATGTTCCAAGCTGCTTCTTAAGCACCATTTAGAAAACACCTGCAATTCACATTATTTCTACGAAGAATGATTGAACGCGGGTTTTCATTAGCATGGGAAGACCGTGTCAGTACATCAGTTCACCTAAGTGTAAACATGCACTGTTAAAGAGTTTGCGTTTAGTGCATTTTTTCTAAAGAGGGAGACTGTCTGGGTGTGAAAGCTGAAATGGACTCTAAGTGATGCCCTCATTACATCAGTGGAGTATTCCATTAATTCCCAGCAATTTCTACATCGCTCAACATGGTTATTTCATGATTCCATGGATTTTGGCCTACATCCAGGTCCTGACAGAGATATACAATACCGGTGGTTGTTATTTACTGGTGTTTAAAATATAATGCTTCTTTCTGAAGGTGACTGACTGGAACGTTTTATTAAATTCAAAGTTACGGTCATTTGTTAGTAACAAACAAATTACTGTACTTAATCCGTTTGAATACCAGAGTATAAAGCGTGTTCACATCCGAGCAGTTGTCTATGTGAAATATAAAGTGAGCAAGGTTATAGTAGCTCACAGGTCTAATGATGGCGATGTTTAGTGAGTTTCCCACAGAATGACCAAGCATCTACTTTCTAGTAATCAAAACCTAGGGATGAACCGGATCTTAAAACACGGACACACGGTAGTTGAGGCAGCGCATCTGATTGGACGGATTAGGTTTAGTACTTGTGACTTACGAACTATTTCGAACATTGGATTAAAAGGGTGGCGCTATATGGTTTTCACTTATCTGTAATCAAATGTACAAACCCAAAACACTTCAACTTCAGTCAGTCTTATTTATTTCGTCACCTCATGGAATAGAGCTTTCGGACTATGAGCTAGCACATGCCTTACAAACATTTTTGTTCAGGTTGGACTTGATGTGGTTTGACAGCAAGGAGATGTGGTCATGTGGCATCAGGTAAATGATCAGTATGTGTCCAGTAAATACGAGCGATGCATAATTTGCCACCACAGACAAAGTAGATAGAGCACTCAAGGTCAAACTGTGGTGACATCGATTTTTGATAGATGGGGAATAAACTGAATTTCATTGTTGAACACTTCTCCAGAGAGCATTTAGTTGTCAAAAATTCGGACTTCGACTGGCTTTGGACCAACGATAGATAAACCGTACACAAACGCTTCAAGTGATTTACCAGCTGAATACGAAGCCACGCCAAGAGTTTTGAAATTTCACGTTTACACTCTATTATCTACGCGTCCCACTATTTCATGTGGAATCCACGAAACGATCCAGGAGATAAACTCCTCCGACAAGATTTATCAAATATGGTTGCATTTTTGTCGCTCGTTCGAATTCGATCGGAGTCTACATTTTTCACAGAGTCCTCTCTGTATTAAATAATCTACCAAACTGCTCGCTAGTAAACACCTCTCTATGTGAACTTGGTTAGCTACTGCTTCCAGGAAGCTCTCGTTGGCGGACAAATTTGCAAGGAAAACTGAATGGTTCGTATCAAGTAATCTGTGTGACAAGGTGACTTCTCCTGCAACTCGGTCTCTCTTAACGATGTTTCAGGTTTAAGAACAACGCCTTATATGAATGCTGGAGAATTACGTCTCCTGTTGATTCCACTATTCTTCTGGTAGATAATTTTCCCGAAGTTAAATTACGAGCTTGAAAGTTGTGCACAACGCCGTTTTCATCATACTATCCACTTTAGTCAATCCTTAGATTCACGACATAGATGCGAATAACGCACGTTGCCTTTGAGTATTATAGCCCCAATAATACATAAATTGGAATAAACAACAAAAAAGTGTCACGTAAAAATTTTCACCAGACGTCAGCCAAATCATTTTTTTGATCTCATCTTCTTTTTATATATGATAATCTTTTAAATCCGACTGGTTTTTCCTCCCATGTGAATTCAAATCATTGCGTCTAACCGCATGCTTTTCTAGTGTTGTCCTGCCTTTAACTGGTTGTCGTTCAGATGATCAGACCATTGCAGTTTTCAGGCCTGCGTTTCCATGTTGCGAATTTCGGGCCGTTATCTTAATCAGCCACTACGAGATTTGCTCACTCATCCTTCTGTGGAGAATTTTGGTGATACTTCTGACTTAACTGTCTCCACAGGTAATAATTAGTATTCATAAACAATGAGGCTTACACCTACATATCTACAGAACCACTAGACAGAGATCGGGGTAATACAGACAAGACTAGCTTCTCAGCGCCCTAGATTACTGATTTTGTATCGGATCTTCTGGACGTCGTTTTAAGTAGACGGCAATCTCAAAACGACAGCGCGGTATAACAGAACTTCGTCATTTATCAAGTGCTTGATATTTTAGTCGCGATTTAAGTCCTAGTGTCTGACGAAACTGTTTGTGTGGAAATCAAACACTCAGGTTTTTTGATAAGAAATTTGACTCATGTCTCAATTAACGAGGATGCCTGGTTTCTAACACTGTCAGAATAATATGGATCAAGGAGCATATGCAGTGCATAGAAGCAATATTTGTGTAGTGTGGATACCTGGAGCGACATTGTTCCATCTGATAGACTGTCAAAGAGCGTTTCCAGAGTAAAACTGTATGCATCACAGTCACGTTTACTATTTACAGAACGGCATAAAGGTATCTAAATGGCGATGTTCGCGATAAAGAAAATGTGGATTTAGGAACCCGGAATAAGTAAAATATCATCCGAAGAGTACTTTGTCATCTTGTCACCGACAGCCATAGAATATCAAACAATAAAGACCGATAAAACTATTCATCGTTACTTTCCCAAACTGACGGCACAAATTTTCTTCAAAATTGGACTCTACTAATTGTCCCACCAGTGTGTAATCAGGTGGAAAATCTTTTAGTCCAGGCTAAAGGACTTGTCCGAATACAGGTATCCTAACCTAGTCAAGTAAGTGAACGGAATTTCAAGTCGAGTTGTTCTGGACTATCGTCCCAGAGTTTTGGCCACCGCAGCCCACGATCCACTATACCTGGTTGTTAATACCCGTCGCTGCTAGCGCATGAGAGTTCGAAAAGCACCCCTGAACTGAGAACCGGCAGGCATCAATGTATATGAATGAACAAAGTAAGAACAAGATGTTTCTCTAACAGAAGGTACTATGATAATAACCTTTTCACCAAACAATGGATAATGAATAGCCGCGTTCACGTGCGACACAGACTTACAATATGCTAATGAACTGCTCGAAAACGGAGAGTTTTCCAACAGCATCTGATACACGTCGTACTATGTTTAGACCTATGGCACCATTTGTGGACTGTGACGTGAGGTTTATAGCCATAATTCCAAGATGTTAATCGTCACTTGGTAAGTCTCGAACTTGTGGCCACGTTACTGAGCCATGCTGTTCCAATTCTTGTCAGCGTGTCTAATTTGGCTGTTTTAACAATAGACTAGTGCTATAATGGAGGCAGCTTACAGCGTTATCCAGATCGCCATGAAAAACCGATTGAAAATGGTTGTTCATCGTAAGACGTTTCGCAGTCTATAAATCTGTATTAGCGTGAAAAGTGCCGTGCACAAGTTAGACTGGGTTAAATATCACGCCAGTATTAGACCACTGTAGTGGACTTGGACTAAGAGTACAACTTGTCGTTCTAGCGGGAAGAACTACTGACACTGAGACATCTCTGTACTCTGTAGATGAAATATATATGCAGTATGTATATATTAGTTTACCACTAACTGGAACTACTAGCCTTTGCTCGATGTACGTTTGTCTATGTCTTATGCATATTAAAATCGCATCTCCAGTTAAATCTGTTATTATTTTGGATATTAGTGGTTGAGAATGCACCACGAGTGAATAAGTTTATTTGGAATTTACAGCTCTTCACACGGCCCTTTCTTAGTTAATTTCACCTTTCGAATGCGAGTTGTTGAGCAAAGAATAGCAGTCTCTGTCATCCTATCGCCTGTACTTGAGAAGGTGACTACAGATACAGTGTGTTACAAGACGTTGCTGTCACGGCATTATTATTTTCTAAATTCTGTACAGTGCGGTGTGTTTCGGTAAATTCCAGTTTGAATAACCTCTGATGTTGTAGCCGTAATTGTTTTGACCCCAAACTTATTCAATTTAAGGGCTCTGCTAGTTTGCATATTTCGCGGATGATGGCATATAGGAAACGACTGTCGTCTGATAATTTGCAACTTTGATTGAGGGGTTTCAACCTTAGAAATGCATCATATTTGATATATAAGTAGTTTGGCAGATTTGATAAATTATAATAGATCCACTTACGAAAAATCTGGACTTCGGCTGGATCCGAACCAGCGACAGAAACATCATGCCCAAACGCTGCAAGCGCTCTACCAGCTAAGCTACGGAACCACGCCGAAAGCTCAGAAATTTCACATTTGGACCTAGTTACCCACCCAACCAACTGTGTCATGGAATCCACCAAATGATTCAGCCGATTGGCTGCCCAAGCAGGATTTCTCGATCGGTTCACGTTGGAATCCACCAACGCCACTGACGGCATGGTGTTTATGTCGTTGGTTCGAATCCAGCAGAAGTCCACATTTTTCGCGAATAGATCTCTTCTAAACTCTGATATAGCCCATAATTAGTCCGTGTCGGCTGCCGAAAGCGCACGCTTATAAACATTTTGCGGCATACCAGTAAACTATGTCTCTAAGTCACTAATTTGGAAGGTTCGCCTTCATGCCAGTTTGCTAATCTGTCTTATCGTCTCATGCAAACTTCGTTCAATTATCCAGGCAATGGGCAACCCGATGAAATATTTCTAGCCCAAGTTAATCATATCATGTTTTGTGGGTTGCGCCTTTAATATCTAAAAACAGACATGTGAATTCGATCGTTAGTTATTTCAAAGTTCTAGTTAAGTCAACTTCCCTTCTGGATGATTTTATATCTTGTTATGAAACACTTGAATCGATATATAGGAAAGTGCTTTATGGTATGCGAGGCCGATAGCTGGCTCAAACCCGTCCAAAACATTAATGTCTTATGAGTGATTCAATTTTAAACTAGTGAGATGTTTGCTACTAAACGTAGTTCACAAGAATGTTTATACATGCGGCGGAATTTTCGCTTGATGTGATATGTTTATTAGAATCTATAAAAAACGAACCTTGCATTTTATGAGTTGACGAAATTTAACTCGGCATTTACATTTCAGTAGTTTCAACAAGACATCATTGAGACTTTAAGGTCAGCCACCTGCTACATATATTCGTAGGTGTGTGCCCTCTAAACTAGATGACTATTTGGTTTTTGCAACAAATGATCATTTTTACAAACATGTCGTCAACACTGTTGACGTCAGTGGACTTCTAACCCTTAAAACCTAGGAACAAAAAAACAAGGACGCTCAAAAGTTGCAGTTGTTCAGCTTGCATTTTAAGCTGATATTTAACAAGTACAAATTTTATCTTAGGTCTTCGGCGGGAAGTGTCTTTTTCTAATCCGTCTCATTATCTCTGATAAAGTATATGTTACCCTCCTCTATGAATGGTCACTTGATAATCGGCTTATAAATAGGATTTTGCTGCAGTGACTCCAACTGGGTAGACGACAAGCTGTATGGCAGTAAGCCACGAGGATTGCATGCAAAACAATGTTTTTTCGGATGAACTGAAAGTACGGAATCTGAATGTTAGACAGAAGACTGATGGAGTGTAGACTGAACAGTCCCAACTGCAGCAAATTCCTTGTACATGCCAACGGGATATTACGAAACAGCTGTGCAGTTCACATCATCACTTTGTGCATGAGTGTCTTAACATCCATTTACACATGTCGACAGAACGAAAGAGCTGCACATAGTCAATTCACAAGGCCGAGTTAAGAGAATAATTCCCTTTCCTTTTGTTGTCACTGTGGATGACGTGGCTGTTGTCGCTTCTGTTGTTCAGCGAAACATATTTCGTGGTTCACAGAATGCACGTCTCCTAGAACACAACTCTTGCTTTTGGTTAATTCTAGACGCAAAATGGACCCAGTATCAAGATTGAAACTAATGATGGAAAACTCCCAAAAGAACGACGTTACGTGAGGCGAATTATTTGCGTGGACTACAAAACTAAAGTAGTGGCTTTTTAATTTGCAAATTATCAGTGGGAACGATGGCCGTCTGTTCTTCATATGAATAGGTTCTGCAAACAATTCTATATGGGTGGGTGGACGTCCTTACATGAAGCCAGTTGACTGAGAAGCAGCTAGATTTGCCAGCTAGTTTTGCCGTTTGTAGTTTTTAACTTTTTTGTTTTCTTAAATCAGTGCGTCAGATGGAAAAAGATGGTCGTCATTTAAGTGACTTATGTGCTCATTTTCTGCATGTGTCCTTAAATCTCACAAAGTAACGGTAAGAGCCTGAGTGATTCTTTTTGACTGAAAAAATTTTCCACTTGGTCGAAAGTTTTTATCAGTTTGTTTAGCTCTTACGAATATCAATACATTCATAATTCATCTGCAACAGTGTATCAAAATGAGGTTAGCTATGAAATGAACTTCCCAAGGCTTGATTTGCTGCGGTTTCCAGTATAATTTATTATTCATGGAAAGTGATGAGTGTATTGAAAAGCTCCCGCATTTTACAAATTTTACAAACATGATAAGTGAAGCGAAATAGATGATGTACAACATTTCTAGCAAAATTTGGGAAATTTATAAACTAACAATTTAATTTCTATCACACAAATGGGTAGACAGGTTTGTTCGGCGCATTTATTTAACTGTTTTGTGAATGGAAATTGCACCCGCTTTGAAGAGGCAAAGTCACGTTAGCGTTTTGCTATGACAAGGTTAGTTGAATTTTTCGATAAATTGTCATCAATTATGGGTATCTCGAAATGAAAATAACGACTTTTGCCGATCAGTAGAAGGTTCAAAATATTTTTCTGCTGGTTGTCAATGGCAAAATATTAGCTTTCTCAGCGTAAAATTACGATGTTTCATACCAGCAAAATTTTTAGTGGATCAAGCACAGCAATGTAATAACTTTTTTTGCTGCTGAGCTACCTCAAAGCTTTGAGGAAACAAGTGTTCCATCAAGTTCCTGACAGTTTGCCGTAGCATTCCGAACAGTTTTCCAGGGAAACTTCCATCGTTACCTGTTTTTCATTTAGGAAAATTTAGCAATTTGTTGATAACTGGCTGTCAGCTAACTTAGGAACTGAAGCAAACGAATCGAGTTTCTCACTTTCAGTCAAAACTGTCCAGTCATTGTGGAATCTCATGGCTCTCTCTCATTTTATCTTTACACAACATTCAGCACTAACGACCATCGCATGCAGTAAACAAATGGACTCTCAGGAAAGTATACGATCCTTTCTCATTGATATAAACATGCAACCTGTTTTCATTTGTGTTGCAGGTTTCTTGGTCTGATCGATTTTTATTGTATCAATCTTAAGTATTCTGTACTGTCGCTTTGCTGTTTCGCCAACGTTGTGAATAGTTCATATGAATGATCTCTAAACTTGAAAGCAGCAACCACGACTTGTGTCATCGGATCGAATGCAGTGGAAGTCCTGACTTTTCACAACTAGGTCTCATCTAAAATCATAAACCTGCCAAACTACTTATTTGTAGTACTCGTGACAGGGTTGAGTGAAAAGTCCAGAAACAAAAACTTGAGTGGTCCGTTACTTGTTCGGTCTCGCTGGTTATAGTCAGCACCATGCATGTCAGGGAAAGGAGTCCACAGTGCTGAGAAGAATCGAATTCTGAATAGACGGATTATCTTTATACTCTGTGTAGCTAAATACAAATTTTAACGTGGTGACCGTTTGTAAGTAAGACGACAAGTTGCAGTCTGATCAGTACAACCATATATGCACGTACGACAGGTAGACATCACTGTGATTTGGTACACAACAAGGGCATGTGACAAATCATAATCATCACGATAGCTATGGGCTTGATCAGACGTTACTGTGGCTCAGACCGTCGCTCACATCAGCATTGACGTGGGAAATCTTAGAGAAATTTACCGAAGGGGTTATAGAGTAGCAGTATTAGTAAAAAGAAACTAAGAGGAAGAACTAAAATGTTGTGAATGCAGGTAGGTCATCGATTGCAGTTCACTGACATCTCGGGTAGCGTTTTTGACCAACGGTTTGAGTGACCACTCTGGGTCATCATACTTCGCGATCACGTTTTTGTTTTACCCAGCATTTGTTGGTTTCAGGATATAACGTCTGACACACAAACGTTTAGCTGACAAGAGGAGTTCGTCACCAAACTATGGTGATTGTGTAAAGCGACCAGTTCATCAACTGATCACACATGTCGAACGTTTCAAGATACGCGCTGGAAAACGGCTGTGTTGTACTTACTATCAGTTTGTTTAGGGTGGGCTAGTTGGTTGAGACAACGACGGTCGACACACAACAAGCCTGCTGATATCTTCGTTGCGAATGTGCCATGTTTTGGAACTATATGCCAATGCTGAACGTACACGAGCATTGTATACCTTTTCTTCTAGAGACAATCGAATGCCTTTTCGACGCCACAGATGACGAAGTTTGACAAAGGCAACGCACGCATTTACTGTCCTCGCTTGTATCTCACCAACAGTATTACAAGCTGAGGAGATAGTGTTACCCAAGTATGTGAAACTGTTCACAGTCTCAAGCGCATTACTTGCAATGAAGAAAGTAGGAATGGGATTGCCCCAGTTTTTATGACACACTTTGAACTTAGCAAGCACGAAGTCCATTCTATTCAAACACCTCGGTCATTCACCTTGTTCAGCATGGTCTGCATGTCTCCGGCAGAGGAGTTAAGTAAGACAGTATCATCAGCATACTCCATGTCGCTCAACCTAACATCAAGAAGAGCCTGAACACCAAGGTCACTCTCTAGAAGTTCGTCCATGGCAAAAATGAACAGAAAAGGGAAGATTGGACACTCCTAACCAACACCACTAGAAATGATGAACGTCCGAGGCAGTTGTCCATAAACCTTACTTTCAGAATAAGCATACACTAATATCGACAGATTTGTGTACTTCCTTTGCACTCTATTTCGAAAAGACAGTTACAGAGCAGGTTATCAGCAAATGAATAGAAGCAGCCTTTAGGCCTATAAAACTACAACCGTCGACAGTCTGAGATTGAAGATGCCCAAAAATCCACTGTAGAACAAAAACGTAATCAATGCACTCTCGAATAAACCAGAATCTTGCCTGTTAATTACGTATCCGACCTTTCCCAGGCTTAGTGGGCCGAGGTAAACTGAGACCAGTGAGTAAGTTGGACAAAATAGATAGTAGACTGATGCCTCTGTCACAATGACTTCCGATCTCTTTTTGAAAACGGGGATTACTGTTGATATGCACCTCTCACGAGAAACCTCTTCAGCTTCCCAAGCCATCTGAAGAAGTTTTGTCAGTTTTTATATAAACAACTTCCCACCATCCTTATAAAGGTAAAGGGAGAGGAGACCCGTTCCAGAAATCCTGTTACGCTTCATTATTTTACGCTCTGGAGCCACTTCTGTTTCCAATGTAGGGCCGTCTGGAATGTAATAACTGACCATTCGGTCGGACTTTCCGCCACTCACAGATATAATGGTTCGTCCCATCTTATTCGACTTTCCGACCACGTGGTTTTCGTGATCTCTGAACAGGCTTTTACAGAGTTTACGCTTAAGTTCTCGATTATCGTGATAATATGCAGATCCAGGTGAAATCGAGTGGTGTCTGATCAAAACGTTAATCAATGTGTCAGAAGTTCAATTCTGTGGCAAATTCACGGCTATTTCGGAACTTATCGTAGTTGCTATGGCTTGTTCCAAGTGTATGTTAGATTCTCGCATGTGACCCAAACTTGGCAATTCGCCCATCACTGGTTCCTGTAAGCTTTCTTTAAGCTCTTCTTGCTCGAATGCCAGTTAGGTAGATTGCATTCATTAGTGGGACCGCTGGGAAAAGGACAAAACAAGAGGGGCACCACAATACCATGGTCCGAGTCCAAGTAGCAGTTCCAAACTGCATGACAGTGTTTAACAGAGTAGCGCCCAAATTAACTGACTGCTATATGATCAAGTTTTGTCCACGTAACATGTCCGTGTAACCCAATGCATCTTTCTGTGTCATAGTGCGACATTCAAAATATAGACCGTGAGATGCGCATAGCTGCAACAGTTTTTTTGTCACTTTCAATGCGTTGTGCCCGGACATCAGACACACTCTCTCTGCTTCTGCTCTGAAGTAAAACAACAAAGCTGAACATTATTGTCACTCGCTAGTATGATGATGTCAGTATTAGGTCTGCTTCAGAATGTCAACGAGGGCGTTGTGAAACGCAACTTTGGCAGCACCCGAACAGATGTCTGTCGGAGTGTACCCTGATGTAGTGAGTATGTAGCGATTTCCTGATTCGCGTTGCCAGATTTTAACCAATGTTACGAGTCCTACAACGCACAGTCGACTGTCCACGGGGATCCAGTCGAGCAAACAACACTCTGCCCTGGAACTCAATGCGGTTTCTACCCGGTTCAACCACGAGATTTAGCTTTGGCGTCACCAGAAACCATGGGAAAGACAATTCGGTCGACGGCTGTCTAGCGGTGGTCACAAGTGAATAACAGTGTTAGAATCCTTGGCTGGCATCTCGAACGCACAACGCACATCAGGCTCCAGGCTTGAGAGGGTACTTGTCATGGCAGCTTGTTGACCAAATTAATAGAGAGTGCGGACAGTGAAGGCTTCAATGCTTACCAGTTATCTTGACTCTAGAAAACAGTTACCGCCAGAGGACACATGGAAGGCTAAAAATTTTGGGCGGAAGATGAAAGAGGAATGTGGTAAGGGATGAATAGTCATCATCGGGTGAACGATAACTTCTGTTACTTTCTGACCAGCGAGACACAAGGATACATGGTCTTCCTGGGGTACTTTGTCGAGGGCCATTGACTCAAGATTCCGACTCATTTAACAGTGGGACATTATCTGGCTCGAGGGCGCAGTAAACAAGACACTAATGTCTGATCCGGATTATTGTTGCGCGCAGTGGGTGTATTCTAGGTGACATCAGGCTTTTGAATGATACTAAATGTGTTCCAACCGTATTGAGTTATACGCCGGTGGTCACGGTCAACCGTTTGGTTATCGAAGTACTCTTTCTTTGAGGTTAAATTCTTCAACCCGATCCTTCTTGACTCCTAAGATAGCGATGCCGCAGCTATAAAATGATCTCTTCGCACGTTCATAAGTTTGTGTCCTAGCACATGTGCATTATATCGCAGTCAGTAGTATGGCCCTACGGGCGCGCTAGCTTCTCGTCTGGCTGTCCCAAGTTGGTATGTCTGACAAGGTTGTACCCAGTAGGATAGAACTTCTAGGCACCCCGGCCCTCCAGATCGATGCAGTATACAAGCCTGACCACTACGTCAAGATAGAATGGGTCAAGAAGCAACCGACCAATCCAAAGGCGAAACGTGACAATTACACAATATTGTTGTCAGTGGAGACGACAGTGTCGTCTACAGCGCTGCTGACGTAGAGCAGAAGTAAAAACAGGCGAAACAGAGAGTGGTGTTACTCGGCTACAAGGTCGTTGAAGGTGAGTTCCACGCAGTGCCTGAGAAGCTGATGACCGTTGGGGCTCAGTCAGTGCCAACACCTTAGAGAATGCTGGAACACTCAGGGTGGATTAAGGAAAACCGAAAAAGCCACCGGATCATTCGACTGCAGGCATGAATTTGCCGTTCGCCATGTCTGTAAACGAAAACCGCCTGTCTGATTTGCTCGCCCGAGGGCAACAGACGAATGATCGCCAAGAAGACGTTACCGCAGGTGATAGTAGTTGATAGAACCGATTGATGCGCACGTCTGTTGGTTAAAGTGCGTTATTTTGTTACTTACCTCTCCACATTTAGACGAGTCGCTTACTGCGGGTCCTAGGAACCAAAACAATCGCCATTCATGCTGTTTGAATAAGCGCTGGGCGTATATCTCGGGCGTAACTACAAGGTTGCACGCACCACCATGTGCAAAGATATTGGATTATGCGATTTTATTCCTGGTTTCCTAAGAATTTTGATGGAGTAGCTTGAACCTCAGAGGTCAAATGGACGTGCCAACGTAGGGCAAAGAAACGAGAACCATTCAGCTCCCCGCTACCTCCATAAGTTGTTCATGGTAACGGCTGAAACGCCAGACGTTCCTTATCCTTGTTGACGCACACACGATGCCTGTACGAGCCTACTGAAGTATACCCTTCGTAATTTACAACCTGGATTAGCGGAGAATGCTGTAAGGCAGAATCATTAAAACACAGAAGGCGCCTTATTGTCAACTGGGTCTAAATACTACCGTAATTGCTGGACAGCAGTCATATTCCACATTGTTGAGGGTTTGTAGTATTACCCCACCAGCCGATATCAGAATGATTGAAATATAGTTCCTCTGGCAGTCACTGTCTTCAACAAATATGAAATAAATGCATGTCTGTGTACATTGAACTACTTGGTGAAGGTTTGCGAAATTGATTCACCGGTCATCACAGTGCAAGAAGGATCATACGGTATTGAACGCTGTAACTCCCGGTAGAAATAAATTTCATTTTTGCGAAATTGTGCGAGCTTGTCATCGAACTTTTTGTCCCAATTTCAGACAGAATTATATTACCGTGTGTAGATCAGCTGTTCAGAGGGTATCTCAGAAGAACACTAATTGATGACCGGTTAATTGCTTACTTTCTTAAATAGGACCAAAATCAGTGTGAGAAATCTGCTTGGTAACTTACACGCACTAACAACGGTCGATTAGGACTGAACACACTTTCATTGTCATACCGTGACCACTCAGGACCAGAAACAGTTGGCAACATTTCAAAACCGAATCGTCTGCGCCTTCGTCTTTGGCCGCCTGCTGAGTTGCTCTGTCATCTCTAAACTACCAACTTAGCATCAAGCATGCAAAAGTTAATCATGCACACGGTGTTCTACTGACAAGAAACGTCGTTGTAACTTTCTTGTTGCCACAATAAGAAGACATTCAAAAAGGGCAAGATGACATTAAGCTACAAAATGAAACAGTGTGAATATTTCTGGCCTGATGTAAACTTATTTTAGGAAATAATATCCTCAGTTTCTATTGAACACTAGATAATGTTCCAGGCACTCAGATAAGTTATATTTATCGTGGTACAAACACTTCGTTTCATTAACACTTCAGCATCTAAGGAATTTTATTAATTCGAAAGCAATGTAATAGTCATACAGTGCGCCAGTCGAATCATAATCCGTATATGTACAAGTTGTAGTTCATGATTAAAGTTACCGATTGAGTGCTGTTCCGTTTAAAAGATTCTGTTAAGTGACATAATTTCTACTGTTTAAAACCCTATATTGATGAGATATGCGTTCACTATACAAGTGCCAGAATATTCAAAGTAGTGGGAATAAGCTAACCAATGCGCACACTTTCTGAAGGCATGACACGTTGTGATGTATCATCAGGCATTTGGTTTTCTCCACTCTACATAGTATGAATTGTTAAAAAACAGTATTGTGAGGTAAATGGTAACATTTGCTTTCCCGGAAACTACAAAGTCGTTTTTGTTAACTCAACAAAATGAAAACGTAAAATAGTTACCGAAGTTTCAACTATTGCTGGTTACCTTTCATATTGTCTGTAACCCAACCAGGTTGTTCACTGTGTCACTGAGGCCCCTAAACCCAAGCTTCTAACCACCAGTGACGCTGTGCTGATTAAACAAAACAAATCAGTGTTTTTGAGCAAGAAGCTGGTGATTCACATCGTTCACCTCCACCAGTAGCGGTCTTTCGACCCCGAAAAATTGCACTCTGTTCACCTACTGTTGTCATGCTCGTTTGCCATATAATCTCTTTGTACTTATTGTGCAGTCGGTGACATAAATCGGATTGTTAACATCCCACAACTTTCGTCTTCCTCCTATTTTGATGTATACAATCCAAGTTATCAGTAAACTGTTTGTCAGTCCCATAATTATCCGTGTAAAGTATCTAGTCAATTTTCTGTAGTGCTACAGTCGATTTTTCGGTTAGTTCACGGCTCATTTGTTCGCTTCTAAATCGTTGGGTTCATATTGTCCCACACAGCTAGTATGCAGTTGTATACCAAAAATGAGCACGTGCCAACGTACAGGGGCATATAATGGACCAAGGATTTCAGAAGCATAAGTTAATCCGAACTGTTTATTCAACGTTCATGTCCATCTGATTGTTTTATTTGATTAGTCGATTTTATCACGCTGTTTACTAAATCTCATGCTTTGCCTGGTTCGTCTGATTTCTGTGAAGTACATGCTAAGCTTACGTACGCTACATAGTATTTAAGCCTGTATGGCAGATTCGCCTTGAAACAGTCCTGGTAAATGCAGGCTACGTAAATTAACACAGACTTGAACTTATAAGTAAAGGACGCGACAGAAACAAAATAAATGACTTATTTGAAGCAATTTAAAAATAAACGCGATGCGCTTGTCCTCTCTACTATTCGCACACATGGAGTGTGATCTTACACTCTCCCAGTGACACAAACAAAAGAACTGGTACTTGATTACAGTACAACCACAAACAATATATTGTTCTAAATAGACGCATGCGGATTATTCTGTGTGCACAACTGTCACTGGTCCAAAGAGAGTTCAGAACTGCTTTGCATTATGCCGACCATACGGCTATGATCTCAGTGTTAACAAGGTCGTCTTGTAATACAACGATTATGTAGTTGCACGATGTTTTATAAGTGTACGAACACCAGCTTTCTTGCTTATGTCACTTAGCCATAGGGAAAAAATCTACGGATCACAATGTGCCCGAAATATACCCTACATAAATTTTTAAGCATTGAGATTGTTTAGGATTGGAACAAGATTGAATTGCTGCAACTGACAAACTCCTATTCCAAAACAGAACTTTACTTGTTGATTCTAGCTGCTATTTACCGGCGATTTTGGGGAAGTTCTATGTAAGCACCTTTTTTTCCTACACTTGTCTAGCTAACAGAACCCGAATGTTCTCATTTGGAGTTAGCTTCTACTTTTGCATAGTCCAAACCACC
Organism: Paragonimus heterotremus; assembly: GCA_013368495.1. NCBI lineage: Eukaryota > Metazoa > Platyhelminthes > Trematoda > Plagiorchiida > Troglotrematidae > Paragonimus > Paragonimus heterotremus. Next base: position 169,719 of record LUCH01000141.1, on the reverse strand, counting down.
GAATCAATGTTTAGTCACGTGAGCCATGGGCTATCTGTCTGTACGGAGCATTTATAGAGTGAATCACCTAAATTCTAATGGGACAGTGTTAAAGTTAGCAACACAGTCAGAGAAACTTGTTGTCATTAGGAAGATTTAGTTTGCATTTGCTTTTAAAACTCGAAGTACTTTAGAACATGAACAAACCATTCTCAAAAGAGCGGTCAAGCTGCAATAACTAGTTCATTATCAAATTGCTTCCGTGACGCATCCACGTAGATTGTTTTCCCTGGTCGATTTCCATCAACGCTGGAGTTATCATCGTCTACTTTTCGGAATATAATAGTGTCTACCTGATGAAAATAGTTGTGGAGATTTTCGAGTGGCAAAGTGGAATTCCAAATATTGTTTACCTGATCGGAAACTGCACGATCCTCAAAATCTACAGAACAGTATTTTCTAACCAGCTGACCTTCAGTTGTTATCTGGTTTCATTTGCATTGAAGACGCCGTCTGAAACCTATCGTATCAGTCCCTAACTGATCTGAAAGGAGCAAACTCCTCTTCAGACGTTCCTCTTCATTGTGTCGCACTTTAAAAAATTAGCAAGAGAAGCATGACCGAGCGACATCAACTTACTGATCTTGCGATATGCTGCAAGCTGATTTGCTTCTAACTGTACGCCAACGTACTGTCTCTTTTAGCTATCGTAGATACTGTCCTTTTAAACAAATACAAGAATGGAAAAGTAGCTCACCGTACATTGAATCTGTTTATAATCGATAAATGAACACCACTCCGTCCATCTCCATTATACGGCTTCCTGTAGTAAAAGTAAGGAGCGTTTGCGAAGTTCAACATGAAAGTCATACTTGCTTTGAGAGCGCATTAATCCACACTAGTTTTGGTCTCCCGTGTATGATAAACAGCTTTGCTTCCTCACAGTTATGTTCCTTAATTCAAAAAACATTTCGAACCATGTGTAGTGTCTGATTACATTTGCACAAGGAACCGATAACAATTTATTTAAGTACAAAGTGTGAAATGCACATTTGCGTTAGTTCTGGGACGATATTTATTTGAAGGTACGGCTATCACAGAAAAACTCAGGCAGCCTGTAGGGTATAGGAATGAGTTAGAAATGTGAGTTAGAAAAACGTTCTGACGGACGTACACATATCTTTATGGTACATGCACGATAAAAGTGAAACACCAGGGCAGTGAATGGTTGTTTTTGTAGACAATGTAATTTCCGTTCATTTTGAACAAGGTTGGCTGTGTGATAACAACTTCATCTGTGCTCTCGTGAAAGCCTGTTTGTTAAAAATAGTTGTTCCCTACATAGTAAACGCAGTGAAAATGGTTATTCACAGGCAGGCATTTTTTATTCCGGAATCTAGTTACTTCAAACAGATGACACAACAAAAAAGTAGTTGATTTATTTGAAGGTAATTTAAATATTGTTATATCTCCCCAATCGGTACATGATTTTAGCGTTATATTTGACCAAATATCAGTTTGTAAGTCGCCTGCTCATATTTTGTCAGTGTTTCAATCTGAACATCAGACCTGTATAATTTTTACTCATCTTGTTTTGCGATCATTCATCGGGGTTTAATGATGTGTGTTTGTTTTATCTTGCTGTGCGCTAACAGCATCAAAGAGCATGTGGACTCTAGCGTACGTTCAGATAACGAGAACAGTGATGATGACATTGCTTTATCAATGGCATGCAGATGCAGGTTTTGAGAAAGTGTCTAGTTCCCACGTAGTTTCACTCGCATTATTCAAAGTTTATGGGCGGAAATGCCTTCACGTGAAGAGAAAAGCCCTGAGTTTTCTTCAGAAGATGTTGCCCATTTGAATAAATAAGAGATGTATACCTTTCGATAATGACAGGTATTTTATGCCTCAAGTTACTTTGACAATATTTTCACCCGCATGTGATGTTACGGATGTGAACTTGGAGACGTTTTTGAATGAATTACGACGGTTTTTACTAAACTCGATTCGATAGACCGCGCGACTTTAGCGGAGATACAATTACAACTTAAGGGTGAATATTCTCCCACAGGTGAATTATTCGACGATGGAGGGAAAAATCATATTTGTGGAATATGAACGTTAAAACTGAGTCGAAACGCAGACCCATAGCATTAGCAATCGAGTAATGGGGAGAATATTCTGCTGGAAGCCGTTAATTGAATTTATTGATGTTGATGATTGCTGAAAACAACATGCAACTATCAGAGTCAGGACACTTTTGCGAGAAAACCACAATCCTATAGAACTCGTCACCTTCAATCTCTCGTTACACATGTTTTTTTTACGCCTGTTACGTTAATTTTGCGTGCAAACTATTTATCTGTTGTTTGGATCATTATACACCTCGTCCTCGCGCACCTTGCCCTTTATTTTCACCTGGTGATTGTTATCTTGATCTAGCCGTGGTGGCATTTTTTTCAACAAACTGACAGAACTGAACCCACCTAAATTTCTCTATTATTCAAGAGCAGCTTTCTTCCAACATGCATCGGACCTACCAATGTGTAATCTATTGTAAGCAGTTAATGTGTTAGTGCAAATGGTTTTGTAACAGTCTTGAGATATTTGTTTATTTCAATACAATTCCGTATACCAGTTTCAAAATAGTCACGCATTAGTTGGACGCTGGCAAGGCACTTATGCATTTGAAAAACCTTTGTGTCCTTGAAGTTTTTTAGTCATCGTGTATTTATGGACAAGATTTTTATTTAATTGTTCTTTTCGTGGTGGGACGAAGGGATTGTTGCAGGTTTGTTCTGTTGCGCAATGGTTGTCGTGTGTCAAGCATTGTAGTACGCTTCATGAATCAGTAATCGAAGTCGGTTTGAGCACGGTTAGTACAGTTCACCGCAACCATGTTACACTTTAGTTTGTTCACACAAAGATCAACCCTTTGTTTTGCAGCTTACTACAATATATACGATGCAAGACATTTGACAATGCGGTAACAATAAATGACTTCGAAGTGACATCTAGAGATGTTGATCTTCATACTTATAATGTGTATTATTCATTATATAGTTTAGGAAAAGTCGTCTATTTTGTAGGTCGCACGCTGTTACGGATGTACGCACGAGAAATGGTGCTATAACTCCTGGCAGAAACTGACAATTAGTCGCATCTTCAGTTGCTTCCCACGCGATGTTGGGTTGGAGATCTACCGTCGTAGCGTGTTACCTACTTTTCAGTCTCTTATGCTGATGGCAACATACGCACTGTTACTGACTCCACAATTGGTATCAAACATTGAATCACACGCTGTCCATAAATTTCAAACGAAACCCGTTGATATCCGTAGGGTATTGATCAACCGGGGCTTAGGTGTTTGAGAGAGTTGACGTATACGATGAGGCATCCTTAATGTGGTATGGACACCTTCTGAAGCGGTGACATATCGTGTTTTTTATATTAGTATCCATTTTCATATGAACGACATTATACGACATATTTTGGCATACACCATCTGATATTGATCTGGAAACCAAATCAGTCTTGCAGCAGCCGAATTCCATAAATTTTCAGACAAGGTGTGGCAGCGGACTCTCCACATGCACATGAAAATGAAACCCATAATATCACAAACAATCGACTACACTTGTGCAACATTATATTTCTGACCGGGATATAGGTCACAGGTACTCGTTCTTGTCAACTTACTCGGTTAATAACGCTTCGCGCATTTTTTCTTTTCACTAATCGACACATCATAAAATGTGTAGTAAACGAGATTTCATGCTGAATTTAACTCTGTGGGCTATTAATCGGGCGACTTAGTTCAAATGTTTGTTTCTGATGCGTAACTAGGAGTTTGCCAAGCAGGATGCGCGTTATATATGCAATAAGTAGGTGAGCTAATGTAACTTTACTGGACAGCTGAAATCTGCTGTGATGATCCACTTTCATTTATCAGTAACGAAATTTGTCGAGTGAAAAATAATAACGTCTAGTTCTTATTAACTATTACAAATTTTTATGTTGCAACATTCAGCGTCTACGTTATGGTGAGTAAGCAGGCATTACAACGTTGACGCTCCTGAACAGTCGATGGAATACAACAAGTGATCACCCATCCAGGACTAGTTATACTATCTAGGGTACCCCGTAAATTATTGTTAAATAGACAACGTTTCTCTGTGTTACGATGCTAATCATGTTTTGTTTGCATTAAATGCAGCAGTTGATCCACTAAATAAACCCTTATAATGTAATCAGAAAAAGAAGGTTGTTCATCAGTCCCGCCTTCGCGTATATTCATACAACTTCTGCGCGTGCATGTTAACTTGGTTTCCACGTAAATTTAAACGAAAGTAAACAGTTGTGTTCAATCACCTAATAACGAGCGAGCACAATGTTGAGCGATTTAGCAACAATCCCAGCGTGCAAGAGACGACAGTGATAAGGATCAAACAGTGATTACAGTTGCCCGCAACTTCCTCATCTTCGCCGACTACTCAGTCCACCCCTCGGTCAAGATGTACTAGGTCCGAACTTAGTGTCCATCGTGGGTGCATATCCAGTTGAATACTGGTGTTTTAACTACGATCCAATCTCTGAAGGCAATTACTTTCATCACCGCTTCAGTTACCTTATATCAAGTAATACCGAGCTACCGTATACGAACGATCAGTTGCGATCGTTCATAAGCGGTATCCAAAGTACAAGAATGCCTTAAGAAACGATAACGTGACTGTTCTGGCAACTTTTATCGATGAACGTAAATTTAGGACTGTTTTAAGTCTTGAACTATATCAGTTAATTCTACTTATTGTACAACGTTTGACATTTATTCTAGAATTGCCCTGGTAAGAGCAAACCAATCAGAGTATGGTGTTCAGGGCGCATTTGAAAGACAACCTTATTGTTAGTTTGCGGCGGCTTATGAGGAAGCGCAAGGCGCTAGCATCACCGCAAAACGTCCCGCTTATGACATTGATATTTTGCTTCATAACCTGTTTAAAGTAAAGTTTCCATATGAATATGTTGTTTTTCTGTAACCAATAAGTTTGTATGTGTCATTCCAACTTATCTCAAAGAAGTGTAAAGCCACAAAAAGTGCGGCCATGTTACTTATAATACCTAATGTTTGAAAGATACTTCATCCGCCATAGCAATACACACGAAAACCTCTCATGCATTCGCCGAACAACGTATTCTCAGGAACAATGCATTAGTTTTGAACAATACTTCGGATATCCTGTGAAAAACTCTAAAGGGTCATAATTTGTTAACCATTGTCCGCAGATCTAACTGAAGCTCAGCTAATATTGTTGCAGTATTGTCTAATATAAGCATTCATCATCTCAACTGTAGTGGGCCTAATTTAGGTTCTGTTCAGCTGCCGAGCTATAAAACTGTACTGTTAGTCTGTCTGGCTGTATTTTATTTCACGTGCACTAAGTAACTAATATTTATACTGTCAACAATGAAACTGTATAGGTGCCCAGTTGTTTAAGTAGAATATCTCTACCAATTCTCGTAATGTGCGTTCCTTTTTTCTAGGCTGCTGAGGTGCTAATACGTCGCGATAATGAACAGTTATCTGACAGCATTTTTAATCAGACCAACTCAATGAGAAAAACAGACGTTCATAAAACTCTAAAATCACCACCGGAATTTCAGCAGTTTCATTAGCTAGCAACATAAATACATTGTATTTAGGTCTGGTAAGTGTTTGGAAGGTAACTATTAGATATGGGCTATCAAGACGATTAGTTCTCAACGTAATATGCCACAAAATGCAACGCCTAATGAGTCTCAAAAATGTTTAGTGGATGTAAACGGATTAGCGTTATTTCAAATGAAATATCGCCCACATTTGACCGCAGGCTTCGCATTCAGATAAGCCATCTGGCTGCCCCATTACGAAAGGAGGCAATTTCTTCCAATGTGGATTTGCCGAAAATCTTATTTGAATGAGAAGTCTGCAAACACTTGTGGGTGGAGTTCTGAAATTGTATGTGTAATTTTTATTTTGATGCAAGATACCATGTCCTGAGCCGTTGAAAGGTTTCAAAAATCACAGTGTGCTATCAAATGTTCCAAGTGTGACTAGGTATAACGGTAGGATATGGTGTACATAATGTTTATCTAAGAAGGATAAGACCATGATCTAAAGCATTGATCTCCCTCAACTGCGTTGTCAAAAAGTGACAAGCTGACCGTAAGAGGCTCGAAGAATGCGGGCATCATCAATCGCAAAGCATCTTGACTACTGCTTTCTTGACAGCCCTGTCAAATCGTTCGTGATATCGTGAAGTAAACACGATCCGAAACTTCTGAAGACTCGTGAAGCAGTGATAATCAGACAATATTGGTTCGTTTTGCGTGAACAGCAGTGGCTGACGCAACCAACCTCTTTGTAATGGAATTAATTGCACTATTAGTGTGCAAAAACGTTCCAAACTATGTGGTTGGTTCGTTCGATAGTTATTGCTTTGTGTAGTTATTGTAAAGGTTTGCTGGTTCTACGCCAGCGACTTATAAGACTATATCAAAATATCAACGTCTCCCGGCATACGTCTTCTGTTTTGACTAAAATCATAGTCGTCAAATTAGTTTTTACGAAAGCTTACTTTGCGGGAGTTGTTGGAAGTGCTTGTGCTTCATGAAAACTATTAAAAAATTGTTTTCTGCCAGTTGATTGACGTACAAATAAGAATATATCTACCTCAGGTTAAATTGAACGTGGAAGAAAATCTCGTGTATTCCTCATAAGGATTACGACACAGTTCGGTCATAGAGTAGATGTGTTACCGGAAAGCGTTTCGAGTATAATGTTCAAAAGAATCAAATGTGAGTGCCTGACAGGCAGTAAAGGAAGACTAGTAATGATTTGGAGCGGATTCCTAATAATGAGCTGATGAATTTGCTGTTCAAAATAGCCACCAAAGTGTCATTTTGTATGTCAACATGGTGAACACAATATTCGCGACACCTATACCCGACATTTGCAGGGTAAGGCAGTATTCCAGCAGAACGGCGAACAACTACATACCAGCCACGTCAGCAGAATGTGACTGTTTCTTCACAGTAGACATATGGCACAACGACTAGTCCGTGTTTCCCGTATAAATCCCGTCAAAGTTTAAATGTCTGAACTCACTAAGCAAGTACACAAATTTACTATAATCTACAGGTTAACAGTGAAATTCATTCAAAGCAATCATGAACATAATCCGGGTTCAAGACACACTAACTAGATTGTGAATAGCATGCAGAAAACATTAGCTAACCATTCAAAGTTTTCTCAGACGCCCACGTTTTATTAAGATACTATTGATTTGTCACAGCCACTCAAGGAAGTTATTCAATAACTCGTTAACAGTTAAAAGTCTCAAACAAGTTCACCCAAAATTAGGTGTAGTTATAGACCAATTAATCAAAGGTGGAAAACCGGTAAGTTTGACGTGTTGTGGCAAACGTTACTTGTAAAAAAATTAGTTGGTTTATAAGTTGGTGCGGGGCATCTACTTGAGTGGACGACGTAGATCATCCTTGCTTGCCGGGATCGCTTGATAATAGTTTCCATATTCAGGAAAGGTAGTAGGGGCTCTTACGAAAGTCCTAGGGGAATTAGTTTGACCCTAGTCACTACTAGGTTCCGGGCATCTAGTATACTTCGTCGATTCTTTGTAGTTCGAGAGGCAAACAATGGTGGAGAACAGGCAGGATTTTGACTTGTGCGTCAAGTTCTGGAGCACCGTCATGTATACCGCCGGTCAATGAACGCCATATTTCTTGACTAAAAAGATGCTTCGATTCTGTGGATCGATCTACACCTTTAAAGTCGCTTAAACGCAGGGTTGTACCTGCTAAGTATGTGAACATACTGTCAGCACTTTATTCCAATACTTCAGCTCAGGTTGGGGTTTACGGTGTATTATCTGACATTTTCAGCACCATGATCGGCGTACGTAAAGGCTGTCCACTTTCATAATTTTTGTTTGATTTTGTCATGGACGAACTAATGGAGGACTGTCTATGGCACTCAAATGATGCCACGTGGACCTCCTACCCGGTGAAAGACTGAATGGTCTTGATTATGTTGACGACAAGGTTATGTTGTTTGACAACTTTCAAGAGACACAAACAATGCTAAACGCTATTTAGCGTTCAGCCAAGTCTTCGGAATGCGCTTTGCAGCTTTAAAAATGCAAATTGCTTCTGCAAGATCGCTGTGATTACGCAGATTTAATGTTAGGTAATGAAATCATGGAGGTTGCTAACCTGTTTGTATTTCTGGAAGGTTGCATTAACGACGGCGGCGGAGGTGTGCGGAATGAAATAGAGGCACGTCTTTCTAAGGCTAGGGCGATGTTCGCTGGTCTGAGACACGTATGGCAAGACAGAGGTAACTCTCTGAATCTTAAGGGTCACGTATATAAGGCGAAATTGAGGGCTGTTACTTTACGGTAAGGAGACATGGCCGCTCATGGTAGAAGATGTGAATTATTTCCAAGTATTTGACTACCGATGTTTGCGCTCGATCGCTCGTGTCGGATGGCACCAACGAGTAAGCGACGACGAGGTTAGGAATCGGGCATTTGACAATCATTGTCAAACGAGTTCTTTCGTTCAATCCCTACAATTGCACTGATTTAAGTGGCCAGGTTACATACCAGGGATGTCATCTAATCGTCACTCAAACCGATCACTCTTTGTCGATACAGTGAGTGACTGGCCTAAAGTGCGTGGTGGACAGATGATGACCTGGCGTAGATAAGTTATGTCGTTCACGAAAGGGTTGGCCACTGTTGGTCAGGTTCGTCTCCCGGGCTGGGAGCCTCGTGACTCATAGATTCAGTGGCGGCGGACGTTAAGTGAACTGGCAGCTGATTGGGCATAGTGGCGTGAATTTTTTAATTGAATGACCGGAGTATCTGTGAGGGGAGTATATTTAATGACGAGGGGCATTAAACGTCTTTGAAAAACTACCATGCAAATGATGTCTTACTTTTACTTACAGCCCGGTTGGTTCTTTGCAAGGTGTAGTCACCTTGATGTCGAATGTCTGAACACAAACGTAGCTATTTACTAGTAGTTTGGTCCCTTCCCATAACCCCTCTCCTTTTCTCTGTGGTCTTATAAAGTGTTTCATTTTTTCTTTCGTCACGGTTAAGCCTCAGTTATGCCTCATTGTGAACCACTGGTGTGTTGCTGTCTACGATGATTATTATGAACCACTAACTGTATGTGATCGATGCACAGAGGCGAATGATACAAATTGGTTCGGTATACAATAGCTGAGAAAAGTTTTGAAGCAGAATGAGAAAAACCAACTGTTGTGTGCAAAGAATATTGCTCTAAACAGTTTCTCATTTTTTCAGACAAAACTATGAAAAAGACATGGCCACAAACATGCGTTGAACAGTTGCACGTAATGACAACTAATATAAAAGATGCGAACAATTTTGCATAGAGCCGAAGGCCACTATATTAAATTCCCGCAGCGAAATCAGACGATGAAAATTATAGGACGACGTCCACTTATTGTGTAACCTACAAACTGGTAAGGTTTTTGAGTGAACAAAATGCATCAGCTGTAAGCTGACTGAAATAACAATTATCATAGGTACACTTATTTTTCTCCTTGGCTATCTCATCGATATAATTAACCACGTCCTTTTTTTATTACAAAAATACCCCTCCATTGGATAAACCTTCTTAAACACGGCTTTCAAATCAGACTGTTGCACAAACCCGTAAGAGCAATATGGTAGTCATCTGTTAGCAGATGCTTCTTGTTGAAACCATTGTGTTCACGTCTGTAAGATTGTAATTAGCTTTAAGACAGTTGTATAAACCCGCAAAAGCTTTTTGAGTTACACTGCCTAAGTCCAGCAGAGAAAGGCTCGTCGGAAAGTCCGCCATAACGTTCTCTGCATTCATATTTAACATGTGTACATTCAAGTGTACGGAGCCCGTAGTTAAAGCTTGCAACCGGTGTTGTCGCTTTTGGACATTAGCTTTACTGCAACGCCGAACTTGAAAGATAATTCTACGTGAACGGTCATACTGTAGTCGCCATAGAGTGAAACAGTGTGACCCAAACTAGTGTGTTAGATATGACCGCCCAAGGCAATGGCCACGTATCCATTTCTTAGTTCAAAACGATATGTTTCCAGCCTCAATATTAGATTTTACATGCATGATGGATATTATGTAAAAATCCTGAACCGTCTGCTTTATATCACGAGTAATTTCTTACTGAGTCCTGTTGGACTGCAAAGCTCTCACATATGACAACCTTATTCGGTCTGCGGCAACAGATTTACTAGTCAGTATGGTGCATGATTAATGGGAATTTGCGAAATAATAGTCATCTGAATCAGTATCAACTACGTAAAACACACTTAACAATATGTTTCACACATATATACCTACTGATTGATTGTGTATCAGGAAAATAGGAACGGTCTAGTTTATTACGCACACTTTTGTAAGCTGAAACATTTTAAAAAAGCGTAAACTGCTCGTTGTCTCAGTAGACGCAACTGGAGCAGCATTATCATGATTTGTCCAGCACTGTTGAATGTTTACCTCTGTCAATTAATTAGTCACACCCTGTTTTGTGTGGAACTTGTAGTGGATTTCGGTTGTCATGGGTAACTACACCTATGTTTATCCTTTAAGACAAACAGGACACTGGTTGACGGTACTACTCCGGTGAACTATCGACACGTTATTCATTAAACATGTCGCTCTGGTGTGCCGATGTTGGCCAGCCTGACCGTTTATCTGAAGAGGCCAATGGCAATTTAGGGTGATTTGAACGAAGCTTCCAAAAAGTTACCCAGTAATTAATTTCAATGCAAGCATTTGACCGCACATGCAACCCAAATACCACAGAAGTATTCTGAACGCTTTTTAACAAACAGCAGACTTACTTCGTTTCCTTCGGGCTTTTCTTTGAACAACGAAGACCAGAACGGCCAATATGATAACAATCAGCAGGATGGCTCCCAGTGTCAGCCACAACGGAAGACTCATTCCCGGTTTACGATTGATTTGGTCCAAGCTGGTCTCTGCGTGGTTTACAGATGAGGAGTACAATGGTTTCACTTATTAAATCAGATGCTCACGATGAAATGCATTTGGATAATAACATGAAGTCGGTTTATTAGTTGCAAGATTCGACGGGATTTATGACGCAATTTCACCCAACACTGCTTTCGTACCACAACACAATTTGTTTCAAGTAGTGACATAGGGTGAAGTGTGACAAAACACACTCCAGGTTTTACCCTGCAACTTTATGGACGAAAACTGTTGTCTGCTAAACTGTAGATGAAACTTTGTTCAACATAAAGCGAAGACAATGCAGGAAGGATTGCAGCCTTCTCCCTCAGACAAAAATGTCAACTCAGCATAATTGAAAAGAAAACAACACACATACAGGAGTCTTGCTTTTGTCGGAGCCCATCACTGGTGTACATCCGCGCCACAACAGGAACGTAAACTCCGTTTCGCATTTCAATGAAGCACCTGTGTGTACCACGGCGCTAGTGACCTCACAGTGGAAAAAAGGTACACGGTACTAAAGATTTCTAATAGGAAGTCACTGTATTGTGTAATATGGCAGGTAAAGATTAAATTACCCTTCCACAAAAATAGGTTAAAACTTCTGTAGAGTTATCAACAAAGCAAACTGTAATGTCGTATCACTCATGGGAATGTTTCTTGAACACGCATACCGTTTACCAACAGCAGTTCCAATTGCAGATGATTTCTTGTGCATAACTAACTTCACTTATACTATTTTTGATTGCAACTACTTTTAAGTAGTAACATAGCAGTCACTTTCACTGCGAAGTTCACGTTTGATGCAAAGAAACAATAAATTTTCCGCCCGGATGCATTCTGATGTTTTTGAAAGAAAAACAACCCATCCACAATACTTAAATTTGAAGAATTCATTTATTAGAGAGTTGGCAAGTAAGCAAATATTTTTTGCATTACAGTTTCAAGCAAGTTATCATTCTCATTGCAAGCACCGCAGAAAAACCCGTTTAAAGAATGCATATGTGTTGTTTTTTCTGATCCGTACATCTTGCACAAGAAAAATGCTCCCCCATATGGATAGGTTTCTTCAGAACTGGTTGGTAATGGACGTCAGTAGTTATTGGACAAAAATTAATACTCATTGTCCTAAATGTGTCCCAAGTAAGTGCACCGTTCGAAGCCTCATCCAGTTTAAACATATCCACACGTTCATTTTGTGCCGTGACATCTCTAGAGATCACTAAAGAATGCCACCGCTATTCGGAACATGAGGAATATCTGGTCTAACTGTCAGTGTGATCAGTTTAATTAAGCGATTCTTAAGCAACTCCGAAAAGAATGCAAGGACATCTGTGGAGATATATATTTTATTGTGCAACCAACAATGTCTGAAATCCAAACTGCAGGTTGATTATCCCGAAATCGGATTTTCAAATCTTTCGTTTGTATAGCATCTGTATTTTCTTGTACGTTATACTTACACTTTCACACATTTGCTACCAACTGACTAGCAGCATATTTGTTATATTATGGTGTGAGTTACTGAATTATGGTCCTAACCAACATAAGTAACTCACACAAATCATTAAACTTGACCGCCAACTTACTAACATGCATTTACAGCCAACCTTTTGATTGAAACATGGATTATCAGTTTTTAGATCATTTCACTGACATATCCGCGCAATCGGCCATCCCGTCTACTAAACCTTGCAACGGGACACATGTAAATAGACTCCATTTTAGAGAACCGAGTGCGGATTAAGTAGATGTGACCTCCAGAGTTTCTATTTGGCCATAGAAGGATTTTCTCTTACGAACCTTTTTACAGCCTTCTCAAATTTCGCAAACTAATGTGGCTGAATTGGCAATGGATGAAAGTTCACCTATCTATAATGTGTTTACCGTGTCAGTGCGATTATCTTTAGGCTGTAGTTGACAACGAACAGCAAATCTGGTCTTCAGGTCCCACATTTTTCACAACCCAATTTACTGACAGAGTGTTTCAGCCGAAATCCTATATGTGAACATGCAAATTTTACCGGATAATTTTAATTCTACGGGATAAAGCAACCAGGTCGTAGTTTTTTTAAATATGGGTTGTAATCGTTATGATCAGAGCAAACCAACATAGCCTTTGATGGTTGGCTACAAGTCGGAAGTCTAAAATGGTTGATAATGTTCAATAACGGTAGCTTGCCTGATTTGTAAATGTGCCAGTCACTAATGTGCACTAAACTGCCATGCATATTATAGAACCGGAATTGATAAACCAGCTGTTCCGCTGTTGTCCACCAGTCGACAGGAGTATTTTTGTCTTCGTTAAACAAACTGTCCTCTGGGAGGTGTTCAGAAGCATCCGCAGGTGACTCTGAATGTAATGGTTGTTGGGCAAATGCGTTTGTGAAAGACAGGTGGTGATTGATGGCCAGATGTATAATTGCTGTGCCTTTCTCAGGATGCTCAATTAATCGGTCCAAACAGTTATTTGTGTGCACTGTTTGAGTGGGTTGTTTCAGCGGAGAGGCCTCATTATGATGGACGTTATCACATTCGGGATTGTTGACTAGAACATCATTATCTGTAAATGGCTCGTATAACGCACAAATGCGAACGAGCATCCAGGTGAATTCTCGCGTGACCGTCATTGTGTTCTGCCCACTCGCGATCAAATCGGAGTAAACTGGTACGGTTTGGAAGCGATAACGTTCATTTTGCTCCGCTTGCAGTATTTTGGGATCAAACTGAATATAGATTGACGCACCCATACGCGTGAATTGTACATTGCTTGCCTGTGGGGTAGCTGTCACTTGAACGCATGGTTAGATAACAAAAGGAGAACAACGTTTGGACGATTAAAAACAATGCAATGGTATATTGTCCACTGAGATGAATTGTTAGGACTGCAGCTTTATAAATTTCGTAGGTAGCCTGATGAAGGAATGATAATAGACCAGTTCGGTCTTACACATATAGTAGATTATACCGCTCAAATGGCCAAGCAATATTTGGTTGATTGATAGGAATGATGATATGAGTTCCTACTGCATAAAAAGAACTGTTATATGGTCGACATAACCGCTGTTAACAAAACCGCGTGTAACAATTAAAACAGAATCAGAGTTTGTTTAATAAATACCATCTTGGACGTAAATAGTGAGAATATTTTTTTTGCTGTTCAGTCAGGCGACAAACTTGTGAACTGTCGTAAACGCTACCAGCATCTGGATTCAAAATACTAACATAAATCAGACCGCAAGATTAAACTGACTACTTTTCAATAGTTTTAATAAAGTCTGTCATTAGTCTATCGCTCTCTTAGGGATGAGGAAACTGATAACTTTTAATTCTGGCTCCAGGATTTCACTGTATCCTTTAAACACGAATAAAAATTTTAAGAAAACCAGGGTAATCTACAACACGTACAGACTTAAGACACAAGAAACTAACCACTTTTCTAGCCAAATACAACACTGTGATAACGACCTCATGGTCCGTGATGCGCTGTATAAATAACTTTATTTGTGGACCCAATTTATCAATTGCCCTAGTGTTGAAAGCTGTCAAAGTGATATACGCCATTGAAGTGAGCATGTCAACACCACGGAAAAGTGAAGTCATGTAAATAATTTATTCAAATCTGCTTACTATTTTTTCACACTTATCTCTATGTGTAAAAAGGACACAGTTGAAGTAGGATTATTCATTGCTTTTAACTTCTGTTTAACTCACAGTTTACTGATGATCGGGTATAATTAGTAACAATTCCAAACATCCGCCAACTGATTACACGTTACGCCTGGTTAGGGTCGTTATTGAATAAATAAAATGCAAAAAACCTTGCCAACTGATATTTCATAAGAAACTTCCGTGTGGTTATTTAATTACGCGTACCGTACAGAGATTTCAAAGACATTCATGATGAACCCTGGAATGAATGGGACTTCATTTCAGTTGATTCTTTGGATCCAGCTAAAATAGCTGATAAGGAATGCACCCTAGGGTTTAACCATAGGTTAATCGGAAACATGTGGATATTTTCGAAAGTAAGTTGTTGTGATTTTAGTTTAGATTCTAACATTTTGCCCCAGAAATGTATAGTTCGTTAATGAAAACGAAAATCAGCAACTATCTTCATGGACGACAATCATTATCGAGGCTAGAGCTGACTGTTGGTAACAGAATGACGACTGATTTATTAATTACTATCATCATCCACGTGTACTAATCCTGGAATGATACCCGGCTGCAAGAAGTATGGTCGCCCTAATAGCTGAGCACTTCGATGTCAGGATGACAGTAATTACCTCAATGGAACTCAGAAGCTCTTCACTATGAGGCTAACCCGCCAATGACAGTTTATGCGGTAATCCGCAAGCAATGCACACCTCTAGGATGGATTGGCATTTTGAGAACTGTATTTCGGACTTATCAATTCAGCATGAGCACACAAATAATAGTAAATAACTTTGAAAGTAAGAATCGCAAAGGTTGCCGCCGTTTAATTCTAGGGAATTTCGCACCTAACGCTTCGTGCTATGTGCAATCTGGACTAGAATGGCGGTGATCGTGGATGAGTTACCCACATCGGTACACTCCACACACTGCTTTTTATCCTCCACTCAACTGTAATGACTAGGAGAAAACCACATCAGTATAATGAATCAATGGTAAGAGTTAAGTACTATGCGATTACATACGCAACCACCATACTTATTGTTTAGGATTGTAACATTGAAAATTTGGCAAATTTTTGATCAGCAATTATAACTAATATCCCTAAGTTCTCCGGTAACAATACTTGGAGTACAATGTTTCGATGTCTGGTATCATATATATACCATA
>LUCH01000141.1:135457-153304 GCA_013368495.1 Paragonimus heterotremus | reverse complement strand
TTTGCCATTACCGTTTTCCCCAAACATGTTTAAATTCGTGTCACGCATGACTTGAAATGCTGTCAGTTATCGTTTCCATGGATCGACTTAAGGACATACACCATTTTTGGGGTGTGCGTCATTGATGAATTTAAAATCTCCAAGTAGACGAAGCGATTGAAGAGGTTTTGTGAAATTTAGTTATGTTTTTACCTTGCCGTTGAATAGAACGCTCGGACAGTTCGAGGAAACGGTATTTTGGCCTTCATTTCGGTGTACCTGAGCAAGTTGAGGAGCGGTAGGCTATTTTAAAGTGTCTTGTCACTCGTAACTTCAAAGGTTCAACTTCGCTGGCAAAAAGAGGTAGGTGAGGATAGATAATCACGTTTTCCAAAAGAAGCTTAACTAGAATACTCCGGCTGGCGTCTATTACGGCGATAAGTTAGCAAGAACTGAACTTGGCTTTTGCTCTAGATGTCTACATAAGACCAATTCAAATGGCAGATCGAGAACTTCGCTGCTGGATTACTGAAAGCTCAAAAGAGCGTTACCAAGTACTATTTCTGGACATCTCAGTTTGTTCACAAGTTTGTGCAGTTATATGTACCCAAAGCTTGGAAATTGTATGCACATAATTTTGGAAACCAGTGTGGTGTGTTTTAACAGAAATATCCGCGGTAGAAAAACAACGAGAAAACAAAACGTATTACAAATGGTAGGTGAACAAGTGTTACTTTGGATGGGGAAAGTCTAAGCCAACATGTTAAAAACTTGCATATAGGTATTAGTCAGTTCTTAAGGATAAATAAAACAATATATAAAGTTTGTTGCAGTTTACTTGCGACTGCACAATGTGATTGCCCCACAAGATGAGTGCAACAAAACGGCTGGCCTGCGGTTCCGATCCTAGTTCGGCCATATATTCTTGAGTGAATACTGATTAATAGACATTGAGAAAGTATGAATATATACGAGAGAGAGAGAGAGTAGAACTACAACGCGGTAGTTCAGCAACCTGAGTCTAACCCAGATTGTGTAACTATCAAAGAATTCTGAAGCGATCTATGTAGATTTGGAAGGGTTTGGGTAAAAATGTGTCCTTGTTACTTCCCCGAATGTCCACAAAACGACTTGAGAATTTATTGTGATCGTCCTTTTGTCGTTGTTCACCGAAAAGTTTTGACTGAGAGGACTGCAAATGAAATTACGATTTATAAAAGGCAGACATTTTAGATAATCGAACACCAAAATGAGCGTTTCAGGGCAATGTGGCGGAATTATTTCGAAAGAGTGTGGTAACCGCGATTACTATTCCTTTGCAGTGCATTTTATCAAGCAGAAAGAATGATGTGCCAGTCATGGAATACGGTTTAGTAAACTACCAGGAGATGAACCAGTCAGAAAATCAAAAAATTAACTTCTGTCTAAGACGAATAGGGTTCTTGGGAAACAGTTGGTGTCTATTCGTCCGTGCTGCATTTGGTGCACATTCTACAGTTAAGAATATCCAGCGGGCACTAGACGAGATTCAGTAAGAAGCACTGTTTTCAAGTTTTTCAGTCCTAATAATGAAAACATCAGCGTCTCAAAATCAGTACTTCATTCGCGCCTATACACATAGGAATAGTTGCAAGATTCAGTGAGTGCTGAATTGTTTACAAAAACCTAGCTGGCGACGTTGGCTACTGAATAATAATCACGAAAATCGGCCCAGTAGAACAACTGTACTAAATGGGGAAGTCTTGTTGCGTTTTCATCGTGCCCATGGAATAGCTCGTGGCTAATACAGTTGGCAAATAATACCAACGCGACCTATATAGTCTCTGTGTACCTTATATTATCTCTCAGACTTCGGAATGTTCTTACTTGCTTTGTTTATTTCATTCAGTAATAACACATGCTGCAGCATGACAAATCAGCTTATCCTGACAAATGATGACTAAACAACCCTAATTTTATTCACGTAACAGGAAAACGTTGATCACTTGTCTTTTCAGAAAATGCACATGACTTGCAAACGCCGGGTTTCTGTGGGTGTCAGCCAGCTTATAATTAGTAGCAGTGAGTCACTCTTCATTTCGGGAATGGAAATGTAAACCATAGACTCTGAGTATCTTCACTTCGAACTTACTGACAAAATATTAAAAGCAGGTCAACTTTCTAAACTCCTATCTTAAAGGAATTCCGGAAAGAATACTAGGTTTTTTCTTTAGGTTGAAAGACCACCAAGTATGTACATTTCATTCTTCTGCTGAACCAACTGTCACTTTATAGGACATGTCTCCGCGCCTGCTGAGTTTTCTAACAGTTGCCTGTTCGATTCATTTGTGAATTGATTGGCATGTGTCGAAGTGGATGTATTTCGCACAGATGTGCCTATCTAAATCAATGAACCTGAGTGTGAATAAGCAGCTTTCGGAAGTACACAAACGAACAACGTGAGTCACTTGTGGACATTTTGAAATAACGGTATCTTTCACCAACTTCGCAAAAAATATTTACTGTCTGTCCCAACTTGATTCATCATGTGGCCTGTTCTTGTCTAGTAAGCGGTGTAGATTGGATGTAGTAACAGCTTTCAAAACAAATCGTGAATGCCACCGATGTTGATGGAGACCTGGCGAATTGCAAACAGCTAATATCACCGCAGTTGCTGATGGGGTGGGACCTGTGTACGAGGTGAACTCTTACGACGTCATTCGGTTGATCAACCGCGGGTCGAACAACCTATCAAATTCCGCCAGATTAAGAGTGACAAATCTTCAGGGATCAGAGTTGTCCAGATCATTGCAAAAGAACTTGTTTAGGACCGTTGCTTCCCAGGAGGTCACGCTGACCAAATCAATAGTTTGACGGATTAAACAAGTAATTGTTTGTTTAACATATGTTTGTGACCGTTTTGGTCAACCGTCTTTTAACGTTCTACCTTCCTCAACAAATTCGGCTTGATACTATCTTATCGAACTTATAAATTTGTCAATTTTGCAAAGTTCAAAATATGTAATACGAGCGGATAAAAATATCATTTTAACCAATCAATTACATATCGGGCAAATAGGTGTTTTCATCGACACGAAAGTGAATTGTATCATACATGTTTGATGAACAGAAATATATTCAGTGAACAACCGAGACTTATCAAGTTGAGCGTGTGACTGAAAATCGGTTCACATTCCGAATGTAACAACGAACATTCTGACGGTTTTCATTTTGCAGAAACATTGATACTGCTGATCCGTTTCAAAGCAACACTGACGCATCTCTGTTCATAAACACTGCTTTAGATCAGTTAGACGTGTGTCAAAGATAATGAAATGGACCACCCGAAACAATCCCGACAACAGTCTGACCGATTTGCGTTTGATTCATTTGCATCCAACAAAACAGTTATTGTGAATAGAGCGAAAGCATTTTTGCTACACTTGTTACACTTCCCTTTAAAAGAAAAATAATTTGTCTTAAACAAGTTTGAGGTGGATGGCTATTTAGGCACAAAATGAAACGTGAAAAGTCGGTCCAACATTTTCGATGCGAATACCTGTCATAACTTTAAGTTACATTTCTCATGAATTTGCTGTTATCCAATATAGACTAGAAGTATACAAAACGTGAGTCATCCGCAGAATGCGAATATAGACTGACCATCTTTCATAACGATACCAGTAACTGGATGGCGGTAAATGTATGTGAAAGATAATTAACTGATGACTATAAACCTACCGTTTCGGTCAGTGAATGTAGATTTTGCTTGCAACCTAGAGATCCAAAATGCCTGTTTGTTGGTTTCCATCATAAGATGGTGTAGTTATTTTTACAATACAGAATCGTGACATATTGAGCAAATCCACATTACACTCAATATATTACAAACTCAGGTGTTGTTATATATGTACCAACAGGTTTAAACGACAGCGTGAGGCGAAAAGATGATACTTCATTTATTTTTGTAAAATAGCCTCAAAATAGATTACTTTCTTTCAGTCAGTTGGAAATTTATTGCGGTTATTTTGTTTAACGTCATACTGAGGTTACTACGTTTTATTTCACTGTTATAGAAGAATTTGACAAGCATTACAGAAGTATAAGCATGTATATAAATGTTTACATTTATTGTCAATATTGTAATGGTTTGCATCGCAAACTGATTGGCAATTCAATTTCACCTGCGTCACATTTTTTGCACCTGAAACAGCCAAAATTTAAACATTATTTTCTCTGGACCTGATAAACAGTATCCCAATGTTTTTTTCGCTGCTTAGTGCTAAGTCACTTTCACTTACAGCTTGGTGTTATTTTATGACCGCGTACCTGGAAGTGAAGTAGAGGAGCAATGAAAAGTTCAGGATATTCTGAGAACGATGTACCATTCTGGTGAAGAGTGAAAGGCTTTTCGATGAGGCTGTTGTTGCTTAATAGTACCGAACCTTCTTTTAGTATGCGGCAGCTACATATGGCAGTTGTTGCGGATCACTCAAAGGACAGGCTTGATAGAGATAACACTTTTTGAAATATCCACTGGGACCTATAGTCAACCATCATCTCAAAACTTTACATGTTGTATCACTATTCTGATGAATATACCACTCACGATTGACCACAGGCAAATATACACACTATACAGCCCAAAAAGATAGTTAGAACACTTGAACAAAGCAAGCTTTACACTTGATAGCATGCATGAACACAAAAACATAAAAAGGACCGTTAAAAATGTCTGACAAGAATGTGACTCGTACGCCAGGCCGATCAAACGCTTTAGAAAGCCTCACTGTTATCTGTTCCAGTTTCACAAACAAGCTGATCGTGCCATTCAATATCAAACTGCTCTTTACGCCCTGTATTCTGAACATTTTGTGATGTCACACTCGGACTATTTTCTTCAAACGTTTACATTAGCAACGGTTATATTCCAGTGTTCAAATATTGAGCACTGTATGGTAGAAATAAATTCGCGTGTACATAGGTAGCAACAAAAGAGTTAGTTGAGCCAACTAGCTGAACATTATTCAAAACATGTAGAAATGATGGATGCCAGTCTTGAGGAGGTCATCTTTATCTGTCTTATCATAAGTCATACAGTCACATAAAACTGTCCATGCTTACTTGGAGGTTGCAGTCGGGCCAAAAAGGTTTTCCTTCCAGTGATGTGTTTCATTTCGCACATGTATTCCCCGTAATCACTTTCGATCACCGCGTGAAAAAACAAACGAAACACTAAGGTTGGAATGTTCATGGTGATTTTGCTTTTTGTGTCATTTGTCTTATGATTCTGCAAATTAGTCATTTGTCGGGGATAGATGGTAGGTAAATTCACCAAAATGACATCGCTCCATACACGTATACGCTCTGTGTTTTGATCGTCTTGGGTTACCCTCTGCTCTGCATCAACCAGCCGTCTACGGGATAAAATTTGTGAGTCATTCGCATTGCTCTTTGTGACCACTTTGAACCATGAATAATTGAATCGTTCTTGTCTTTGCAGTTCACTGGTAATCGTTCGTTTTAATTTGGAACGCTCACATTTCGACGACCTCTTTGGGGTTGAATACTGCTTGAATATAGGTAATCGTTGTCGGGGTAAGGGATGGGACCAAACGTACAGCTCGATGACAGCCTGGTAGCCCACCGGAGCTGTGAAGACCGTGATCCCGGAGGGAATTAATTCCGGTGAAACTGAGTTTTTAACGGACAAAATAAGAGATGCCTAATTGATAACATGGTTCTCATGTAAAAAAGACATGTTGTTAAGAGTTGCATTTCGTCTTTTCTCATTAGCCATTTGCCAGAACAAAAAAATTAGAATTTAACCGGTGAGCGCACCAGTGATCGACGATCGATATCGCATGCTCGATATAGCCTCATTTATTGTCAGCACATACGAAGTAGTTTTGAGGATTATCGGTGAATCCCGAACGAAAACATGGCCTCATGATAACTGCATTCGTTGATTGATATATGCCATCAGGTTTCATGCTTTCATGTTCTCAAATGGACAGGTTGTTTGATCGGCCACTTTAGCAGTCGTTCAGTTAATAATTGACGTAGGTTTTGGCTAGCTGTATTTGCAACTACAAGCGCAACATAGACGAGGGCAAGTTACTTATCTTTCGGTCTCCTTTCAGCAGTCACGGGTAGCGTTCGACATCAAATGATCAAGATGATAAAGCAGAACGTTAATTTGACAACATGATCAAAATTACAATTCTACTAATATGGGCCAAGCAGGATGTGCAGTGAAATTATTCAGAGCATTCTTAACATGGAAGTTATAGCAACCAACTTTTTGCCACTGTTCTCGAACTTAAAATATTTCTGTTAATAGTCGCTAATCATACAGGATTTAAAGAAATGTCATTATCCCAACGGATTTTCATCAGTCTGACCTACAGCCAGACGAGTAAATTGTCAGTCTTCGGATTCAGCACACAGTAACTGAAACCGCCATACAGCAACCCGTAGAGAAAATGTTAACTACTAAGCAGTGCAAAACAGATTCAGTGCTGGTCCTTGTTATACTATCCGATTGTTAGCACTCATATTTTGGTAACACGTTATCGGACCCATCATTTTTCCTTACTAATCGCAACACGGAACCGACAAAAACCACAATGAATGAACACATTTTTAAACTGGCACTGAACGCTGAAGACTGTCTGCGCATCACAGGTGAACAGATCAATAGAAAGCAAACGTGATCATCGCAACAAGTGAAAACAGTGAGGGGACATTATGTTCTCGCGTGTCATGGGCCAACTAGCTAGTAAACGTATTGTGTGTGGTGTAGTTTCTGCGCATCAATAGAAATAAAGTACAACGTCAACATTTCATTCCAAAATCAATGTGTGGTTTGATAAACAGAATCTTTGTGCACAATAGAGGGTTTGGTTACTCGTTGAAATTTACTCACAGTTGTTGACAGACTTAACGGTCAGCTAATCTGTGCATTCAGCATTTGTCAAAAATAATCATTTTACCAAAGGTTCATTGTCAATAGTATAAACGAGGGCTAGCGGAAACGTTATTCTACAGAGCCAGAACGATTTGCACAGCAGATCGACTGGGGAAAGAAGAAGAGTTTATTAGGGAAACGCTGGTGGATAACGGCTACCCTGAAAAGTTTGTGGATATCCACAGTAAGATGAAAGAACCAAAAGTGATCAGCTGCAGTGCGCAGAAAAAGAACATATTTCTGCAAATTCAATTCAAAGGTGACCACTTGACTAACAACATTAGTCACAAATTGATGTCGGCGTTGCAACGCACCTACCCAACTACGTATCCTGCTAAGCACTAGGGGCTTGGCTTTCCGCAGCGGTGATACACACTCAACCGATCAGTCTGTCTCCCACGTAATCTACCAGTTCAGTTGCAGTTGCAATGAAGTCTACATAGACAGGACAGATCGGCGCTTGCATCAACGTATGACGGAACACATTCCTAAGTGGTTATCAAAGGCAATATCAAAAAACGACCTAGTGACGGTAACAAACTCGAAAACCCCGGCTTCATCGTTTGCCAAGCACATCTTAGCAACCGGTCACCTAGTTGACCCTGTTAAATCGTTCAAGATATTGTTACATAATCGCAACCCGAAACTGTTGGCGATTAGCGAGGGCATGCTAATCAAACAACATCGGCCAGTTTTGTGTGCACAGAAGGCGTTGACGCAATCAATCTCCTTGCCGTGGAATTGATTGGACTATTAGTGTGTGAAAGGTCAGAACTGTGTGGGTGGTTCGTTCAATTGTTGTTGCTATACGCAGTTTGTATAAAATTTGCTAGTTTTACGTTGGCGACTGAAATCGAAATGTTAACATCTCGCGATATATGTCTTCTCTCTGTTTTGACTAAATAGTATTTGTCACCAGCAACTTTCCTTTCCACAAATTCAGGGTTCACTATAAGTTGTGTTCAGTTTTTATTGGTCCTATCCCTAATTACTTATTAGTCATCATAACATCGCTTGGTAATGTTAACAATTTCCCTCATTTCTACTTGACAAACAGCGTTAGTTGTGGGACCGTCATTTGAAATTAACAGGACAGTTACTGTATACTTTCTGTTGGAGATCGGTCAGTACGAGCGAATATGAGCTTGTCTCCATAGGCTATCATTCGGTCATGGCTAGTGTGTGGTTATTGAAGTAGTGATCAATGTAGATATTTTATGATAAGCTTGACCACTGCAAACTTTCTCAACTTACCTAGAATATCTAGTATTGAGTGGCTCAACTACTTGCATGGCTGGATTCTATAGCACCTTTATGCAAAAGGTATTGTCTAAACGTATTGCATAAGTTCGTTACTTGCTATCTGTCGTAATCGTTGTTCAGCTGTTAGTTTAGTGACGTTCCTAAACTCAACTGTTCCGTGTCATATAACATGACTGCTAACAAACGCTTATCCAAGCAAAACCAGGGACCATGATTAGCCTCACCACATATTGTATATAGTTATTGTTTAAACCAAAGATTTGAGAAAATGCAAACCATCTTAGATTGAAAAGTGCGGCTTAGCGTATATCTATCCATAAGCAGTCATCCCGATAAGTTGCCATTTATAAAACCTATCGAGCACATGTTTTCATCTGTGAAAAATTTGGCGATATAGTCGTATAACATTACACAGCGAAATCTGAATGGTTCAGTGTGCTTAGCTTCTGTGTTAACAGACTGTCCGTTCGGCCTGTTTGACAGCTGGCGACCAACTGAACGACAATAGACGCAGTGGTTTGTAGGATCCTCAACGTAACCGGACTGTATAGGACCACAAACGCTTGAGATTTAATTGGAACAAAACAGCTGTCCAGCCGAGTCTGCAGTTATGGTCACAGATTTGGAGGTGCATAAATGTCCCACTTCAGACCTGCAATGGTTGTCCGATTGCTTGAAAATACTACTACTGTATACGAAAAATTGTCAGAGGAAGTGGGTTCAACACCGGTCGATAACAGATAAAGCAGATGTACACGTTAAAATAAATCCCAAGAGTTTCACTGTCACAGCCAAAAACTTAGCAGGATAAACTATTATCCAAGAGCTTTTCGTCAAAACGTGTTTTCGCACTATTGAACAGCGAACATTAGTCAGCGAACAACGAAATATTGTGTTGTGCTACAAAGCTTGATGTATCAGTCTGTAATTTATTAGATTAAGGAATAAGCTGGTCCACGTTTTGTAAATACTACGTGGTTACTCAAAGTTTTGAATCAATTCTCATCAGACGATGCTTTCAGTGAAATCCAAATTGATTCAGGGTGCTACTACTATTTTGATACTCCACGAACGGTTTCATCTTTCGACAATTCCTTTTATGTGTAATGTCAAAATTCCCCTCTCACTAATCACTGAACAAACGGAAACCACGGATCAAGAATTCAGATAACTAATTATGGAAACTTTTCTTAAAGATCAGTCAAGCCTGCATCGACACCCTACGAAGCAGATGTGAAGCTACACACTGTGCAGAATTTCCAGGTTCGAACATCTGGGAATCGTTTGAATGGTCGGTTGACAATTCGGTAGGATCCATGTTTGACAAGCAAGTTTTGGGATTTATGGGCCTCACTGAAAAATTAAGAAGACAATTCTAAGTGTTTGTTTCTTTTATCCAACTTTACCCAACAGTTCAATCAGTCTAACTCTATGAACCTCGCCGGTCCCTTGGTGGAGCTCGTTCACGTGCACGAGTTCACCTCCAGTCAACGGTCTCATGTGGGATTCCAATTAACTGCCTCGCTGTCGGCCTCATGTTGTTGAATCTGGATTTTCATATACCAAGGCTCGATCGCATTTGGTATTGATTGACCAGAAGGTTTAGCGATCACTGCAAGATAAGTCACTAGTGGCCACAGAAGATGACAGCAAGATGAAGTTGTTTCAGACAATTTACAACAAGTAATTCAGTAGAGTTGCTGGACTACCTATCGATTACTGCGAAGTAGTCCAGAACATCTTTTGAATTGGTATCCGAACATTTCAGTGAGTACTGCGTCATCCAACGGTAGTAACATTTCTGTCGCTGTCTACTCATGAAACGATATGTAGCCTGGATTCAGTCACTGTTCAGCGTATCAACTTGTAAAGTGACACGTGGAAATCCTTCTCGAGCGTTTATCCCTCTTTATTTTACATCTCATATTGATGACAGTTATAGAGCCCTTGACCTAGGTGTTTCTTTCCATCCTATCACTCTGATGGCTGTGCGAATAGTCAGTTGCTAATTAACGCACTTTGGTTGAATGGTGCATGTATCACTCTTTTTCAGGCCTAGCTCGCTTTCATTGTTTTGAACCATATGACTGTTCGCAAGAACTCTAGTTTGTATGAATATCATACTGGTTGATTATAATACATCTTCAGCCTTTTTGGTACAAAAATTACAATCCATTTCACGGAAACGATTTGCCGACCGAAACTGCTGAGGTTGTCAACTTATCCACCTTGTTAATTTGTTCAGTAGAACCGTGGCATTGCAAACTGGCTTGTGTTGGTTACATGGATTCGTTGATTCATCACCACGTATCACTCCACGTTTTCTTGAAAGAGCGTACAACAATCATCGTACAAGATTTCGCGCTCCTCGGCGCACACGTAATAAGTAATTTACAGGATCATTGCATGTTAGCTTCTTGATGCCGTTTCATCTTTGACTACTTGTAAAGATATGAAAAAACAACCTATTTTGGTATAGCGTTGACACTGGACGGGCACGCGAGACCCACACCTGGGAAAATCAAAGTTGATGAAATGACTGTACGGTGGATGTGGTCGGCGAGAATTCCCTGTTTATAGGGGGGGGCGTGTATGTGGACCTAGAAGCCGCCAAAATGGTACTCGCTTAACGTGAGGATTCGAGCCAAATATCTTACATTTGTACCATGTTAGACTTAAGGGCATGGGAAACAAGACTGGTTTGTAGGCCGAGTTGATCTGTGGGAACCGATGTTCCGTCAAAATGACATCGGAAAAGACCAATCCAAATTCAGTTTGTATCATTGTGATAAATGACTCCGTGTGTTTAGAACAAGCAGGCAAGCGTTCACTGTGCAGTTCACATATGTACACCTGTCAAAAAGTGTGCGTGCAGCCTAATGAGGCTATCTTTTGTAGAATGCTCCATTTTCTACTTGAATGATGAGATGACTGTGGCCTAACTTGAGGGAGCTTTCTAGGAGACTGATCAGATATACTGTTCATATATGTCACCAATTTGACCCCTAAAACAGAAGTGGCACTTCCAACGGATGTACTGACCATTCATGACAACGAACGTTTTGCAACTTAGAAGAATAAACTTCGCCATAAATTAAATATATCTTGCAGCACAACACTACAACTTCGTTTGTACTACCCCTATTACTAGGTAGATTTGTAGCGTAATATTCAACCGGGATGTAATCCATCATCTTTCAGTACTTCATTGGCGTGGCAACTCAGTTGATGATTAAATTCTGGGCACACAAAACCTTTACCAGTTATACCTCGCAGTTTGTTTAGTAGCAGAAAAATGGTTTAGCTGCTCCAATTAAAATAAACATCTGAGATCCTGAAACAACTACGCTTTATCTTGTCAAAAACTGTACGTCATTCTTCCGATGGTGAGAGGGGTGAACATATTACCAAGTGCATCACAGTCGGCTTGGCTTCAGCAATAATGAAAGCTACCTGACGAGTTGCATGGTTATTTCGAATAATTTAATTATGTGAGTCGAGCATGTGAACTGTTGGAGCTGTCGGATCATCGAGTGACGTAAAGCAGACAGTTACTATGTCTACTCTCAAGACGATCGGACAATCTGAGAACTGTCGACAAGCGAGCATCGCTGAGAGCCTGCGTTTGACAATTCCGTCGTGGACATTGTAGAGTCAGTGATGCAATGATCAACAGGGTTCTTTTAGGAATGAATCATCGGAGTTCAACCACCGGCCGTGGTATGGATAGGTATCACTGCCGAACTCAAAAAAGAGGGAAACCTGATTATAATGTATCCGCTCCGAAGGACTGAGCAAAAGGATTTGGGACTCCGAAAACTCTGATCACTTTCATGAGTGAACCACAATTCACACACATCAAGATTTCCCTATAACTTGCCATTTATAAAAAATCGCGGCTGTGGAATTTGTAGGGCATCTCCACACGCAAATTTATTCTCGTCGTATGCAGAAATCTGTTGACCTTAGGAGTTAAATAATTGAGGAAACTGACATGCGTTGCACACAAGTGCAAAACTATCAGAAATCTATACTTATTTGCGTACAATGATTACCTTTGTTTGCATCCAACTAACCAATATGTGACTTGACAGTTAATCCTGTTCCAAACGTGAGTCCGTGTTTCTCCGTCCGCAAGAACAGTGACTTATGGAAGTACTCTGCTACCTCTACCTTCAGGCAGTTCAACACCCATAGACTCTGTCTTACTGGCAGCTGCGAAGAGCGGTTGATATAGCTCAAAATAAATCACGTAATTTTGTGCCCTAAATACACATCGACCTGACAGAAAAAATTAACAAAACGACCCGCCTTTACAAATAAACACATGATAGTATCGCGTGTGAGTTGACAGAAAAGATAAATCCCAGCTAGAAAATATTAACCATAAAACGGGTTAAATAATCTAGAGTAGCATGATTTGTTGAATAACCCAACGAAAACAGAAGCATCTGAGTATCTTAATCATGCTGTCTGGGATAGCATAAATGAAGTGAGTTGGTAATGCCTGTAGTGAGGTAGATGGAACTTAGTTGAACAAAATTTCACTACAGCCACAGAAGTCGTAGTACAGCTTACTCTTTTGACATTGGTATTCACTAGCAATGAGTTCTAATACAATGAAATCTTTGAGGGCTTGCTTCATTTGCAAATGCGATCGTCGAACTGCAAAAACTCTTTAGTAAGTAGAGAAGATGATTAACTTGCGGTATTCCGGATCCACAGACCTCGAACACTAGATTTAACAGTTGCCGTTGTTACGTGAGGTGTACAAAAAAAACGTTTTAGAGAAGCAATGTTACCTTCCGCACGTCATGTAGTTCGTTCACTTCCTGAACTAGTTTGGTGTTTACGATTGTCGGTTAGATGATTGCATAAATTCACTCTAGATTAGTTGGAACAAGTAACTATTTAAGATCTTCACTAATTACTCGGCTCCGCTACGCTTCAAACCATACAAGCTCTGGAACAGTCGGCATTGTCAGTATTTACAAATCGAAAGAAACACATATTCACCGCTGCTTTTAGTATGCTCAGCGTCATTCATGAGAGAAAGTGTCTAACGTTAGGTCAGTAGTATAGCTGTTAGTACGACTGTCTCAGGATTTGGGTCACTGTAGTCCATATCTCGGCAGGATCAAGCCTATCCTTTACAAGCGGCCTCTAACAAAACTCTAATTGTGTTGTTTCCATAAGGGCTGACCAAGAAGCATTTGAGTACATTGGTTGGTATCAACTGTATGACGTTCACCTTATACTCAGCACCATCCAAATCCACCATTCTCGGAAAACTTCAACAGCCTACCTTTAAGGTCTATAACAAACGGTTTCAGTCTGAAAGATGTTACCCTGTGCTTTCGTTTTATTGTTTTAACACTTTCAACTTAGTACATTCAAACCGCAACTGTCTGTTAAGAGGGCATAACTATGTTAACGGAAACCACTGCTGATAATATACTTCATACGCACGAGGGCAACATGCACCTATTAGGACGCACCGTCAGCTCTTGATTACACAAAACCCGTTCTCTAGTTGGTTAGGCAAAGAACAAGATGTAGCGAACACATTTCATATCAGTCTACTGGAGTTCCTTTTGTCAAGCAATGACGATATGAAATTAGGCTACTTCTCGTACAGGCTGCACAGAACAAACTTATGGGCTATGGCACGGTCCATTATTCGTCAGTAATAACGCTTGTTTGCACACGCTGTTGCTGGCCACTACTGTGTGCGCATGTGGCTCAATGAAAACCTTTTTCACTGCTGCGACCAGCGAGACTTTCTATTTTGAGAGTTACTGCTCAACTGGCTCACGATTCGACCTTGTCCATCCAAATTAATCTGTTGTATTGGAAGAACACAAGTCTGTCCATCAAACAAGAACTAGCGACTTTTAGAACGTGTTCCAAAAGGACTCACATGGGAAATCCAGCTTGATAGTAGCTTGAACTCTACCGCCTGGTCCGTCCAGTTGACAAACATACTCTCCAGCTTGTTTGCGTTCTGGCTGATTAAGGATTAAAACTGAATGTTGTCCAACGGAACCATATTGGTGAATATCTGCCGATCTCGAAGGGCTTGCCAACTTGATATGTGGAGAGGAAAATAAGCCATCAGGATATGTGGGATAAAAATACCAAGAAAATTTCCATAGACTAGACTCATTCACTGTGGACTGTGAAAAGTTTACGATTGGACGATTCACGTTTGAGGTCAGATTGTCTTCCTGAAGCGGCGAGATGTCTGATGAACCGAACTCTCTGTCATCCAAATTTAACGGGAATGCCGGACGTCCTCCTTTAGGGACGCATTTTAGAATGCTGCGTGAATATAACGGTCCATGGTTTCGGCTCACTTGTTTGGTCACGATTTGTAGCGAAGGCGGAACTAGTTGGTTTAAAAGGCAAAACAAGAAAACTGCATGGAGACGGCTTTCTTGACAAACTAACCACGAAATAGGATTTACAACGTATGAGTATACTATCAGTGTTCGGTTGAACTATTTCACGTGGTCTTTTATCACCAACTACCAAGATATTCGTCATCGCGTGAACATGTTAGGTTATTTTGTAGCTTTAACCTGACAGTAAAGTTAGACTTTTGACAACCCTTGCTGTTAATATTTTTGGGATAACCAGTTCATAGATGTCTGCCGGGTTAATTCAGAGTTCACATCGTTACCAGACGTTCAGGAATCTAGCGCGTGCGAACGTTCACCTGTTCCAATCAACCATTTGTAGTATCGTATGACTCGTTACCTATACTTTGCTACTGTTTTCATTTACTTGGGACTAGTATTCACAAGGCTGTTGATTTGAGACCATTATCCAATCTTATTTAGAGGATTTTCCTGTCTAGTAACTAGATAGTAGATATGATCTAGACTATACAACGTGTTTGAAAACCAAATCATATGCCTTCAGTACTAGCGGTTTTTCAGCACTTACCCTAATCGAGTTTAACCGTCACTCTCTCCTCAAGAACGCGAATTGCCCACTCTCTCGATCTTTCGAGGCTGCCTGAATTTTTATGGCGTTCACGATCGTAATGAAAACCATAATCCGTAGTTTTCCACAGATAAGTTTATTGTGTAACCAGCCATTATCAGCCGCCTAACTTCCATAATGTTGCTACCAGCAGAACGATGAACGAATTATGCTCATCAAATAACCCAGCGCAGAACTTATGCCCCCATGCTGCCTTAAATCTATGCTGCACCACACATATTCCGGTTAGTTTCTCCGACGCGTCGTTATGACCTTCATTGCAACATAACTCCACAGTTCACATTGACATTTGTTGACGTTTTCAGTGTTTTGGTTCTGTTCCAACTTCTCGGCCTTCTGGATTCTGCATACTTGTGTACGCGCAAGCGACTTCGTACACGAGTTTATTCAACAGTTTGCTAGATTTTTACTGGTAATCTGTCACATCAACAAGCTAGAAATCGCTGCGCTAAACTGTGATAAGGTCATACAAGCCAGTTCACTGCAGGAGACCAAACAGGTAAGAGGGAATAGCCAAAATGTCTGAAATCCATTCAGTGGGATTGAGGGTAACTTTATAAGAATTACCGTCGACTTTTCTGTGTGAAAGTTGACATGTTTGCTACCTATCCGAGCTGGATGTTAGGCCAGTCTGAAACGTAAACCGATGGTCGAATTTCGTGCGTAGACAGCCTGAATGGAACTTTATACCTCTCAACTCATTCGTTCGGAACTTTACTGTCGACGATACAATTGGTTATGAACAAATACCAAATAAGGACAGGTCGTAATTAGATAATGATTGTCTGGATGATAGTAGACTATTAGAGGATGTATTACGACCAAACTTTCAAAAGATAATCCAGCATATTCGATAACACCAGTATGCCGAAGATAGACAAATGTTTGGTGAAGAAGTTTGAATCATCAACCATTTGGTTATGCGGTTCCAAAGCGTGTTAACTTCGCGAAACACATATATATCAGCTACATTTCACACACCCCGAAATACAGCCGATATTTTCTCATTTGAAACCATAGCTATCCACACATACCGTCAGCATGTGAAGGATACGACGTTAGCGTTAATAAAAATAGACCGATAAGTTGAAACAAAATGTTGTTCTTCAGAAAAGCCATTTGGATGAAAAAGGTGATCCCAAAGGAACAAGATTTTCAGGATGGTTTTCAAGGACAAAATTATCATCAGTGCTGGTATGCCAAGTGTGTAAAAACACCAAACAAACTTTAAATGGGGAATATGACTCGTGTGATAAAATGTACAAAAATATTATGCTAAGTTACAGAATGTAAACAGGGACAAATTCTTGGGTGGGAGTAGTTTTGGGTGTGCGCCTTTATAAATTGTCCCAATAGTTATGTATTTCGTCTACATCTGACATAAACTTCGATTCAGAATGTAAAATTTCACATAGTTCCATGCTGCATTTGTTCAATTGTTGGAAACATACTACGTGACAGTTTAACCAATAGGGGTGGTTTTCAAAACCCTATGCAGTTTTGTCCACGTTCTAAGAAAGTTGACAACAAAATCACGCCAGAACATTTGCATATGAAGATATCGTCGAACAGTTATGCCAACCGTTCCAAAGTTGTGAGTCACGATTAGAGAAATGTGGAGTCAAAAGCGTTTCAGATGAGTTCCAGTTGAAAGGCTTACCCACACGGCGGGCCCAGAAACAAGCCTCCTAACCGAGTCGGGTCAGTAACACAGGGCTGGGAACCAGCAGGCACTAGTGAACACGGCTGGACAAAGTGTGAGATATTTCGTAAACGAAGAGCTATATGACAGTGATTTATTCACTTACGGTGATACTAAAAGGTACATTCATCAACGAAACAAAGTTATAATTTAGAAAGTCTCGTTCCTGGATCAGCTCTCTGATAAAGTCTTTTAGTTGGGACTTCTCTGAAATGGTTTGGAATCCGGATTTTGTATCCCGGACAACAATTGCGGGGCGATCGGTAAATACTAACTTTTTCTTCTCGGGAGCCATCTTCTTGACTCTTGCGACCCTTATTTCTATTTATAGTTATGCATAACCCATTTTACGTCAGACAGTAAGTAGCATTTAACTGTCTACATTGACACTGTTTCACCAAAAGTTCCAGTGTTTTATAGTTGAACGCATTTTGCTAACGTTTCTTACTTTCGCTACAGTGGTTAAACCTTATGAGCGCTTTCCTTGACAGTTTGGCTTTGAAAAGCCAACCAGTGATATCGCTCGACTATACTGCTACCCAGCTACTCAAGTATGAGATATTTTCCGACACTGGCAGCAACTTCGTGCTCCAAAAACGATGACAATTACCCAAAGTGGCCCATATCAAGTAGCCGTTGGACCAGTGGAGGCGGTTTCTAAGCCAACTGTTGCAGCATAGTATTTTACCACCTATACTGACTCACCTTATACACACTGAAAATCTGTAAACCTCGGAACTGTAGTAAAATGTTTAGTGTGAATGTCCACACTGATTTGTTCATCCCTCATTGGTTGATTGCAGTGCTCAGAAATATGAGCCGGATAATTTCAAACCTAGGAATAATTCCCAATTACAGTCCAAGTGTTCAATAAAGGCTTTATTTTCTATAGTCACGTCTCCTATTTTTTAGCTGTAGGTGTTTTAAGCTTCCCTGTCTCCCACAC
>LUCH01000141.1:93644-128325 GCA_013368495.1 Paragonimus heterotremus | reverse complement strand
ATCACCGATGTACTGCTACATCTGATAATGACTAATTGGTACTCCTTGAAAAATATTCGTTAATTTTATGGTTGACCAGACACACTGAACATCACCACCTACAACTGATCACAGTTGTCGCATTCCCATAGAGGTTCCAGTGGGCCCCTTTCGAAAAGAAGCACCAGACTCGAGTACCACTCTAACTAAAGCTCGTCAGCAAAGCATATCCTTACCAGTGACGGGACTAGAACTCCGGCCACGCTATTCATGAGGCAACCGTGCTTACTACTGCGCCATTCACCTCACGTTAGGCACGACCGAATTCTCAAATGTGAACGCTCAATCACATTAGCTTGTGAGTAATGCACAAGTTGTCCTATTGCCTCGAGGAGAGACACAGTGGTTGCACTATTAACGCCAATCGATCACCTCCAGACTAGGACATACTTCAACATTCTCCACTGAACCCAGATATTAGTATGTATGAATTCACAGCCTTTACTCACTCTTCTCTACTTCGTCAACCAGGTTGTTTTTACATTGTCTCAGTTCTTCTATGTTTCAATTGACTACGAACCCTAACATACATACAATTGAGTGGTGCTGACTAAATGTTCCGTAGACTGTTCAGTTTGTTTCCGCATCGCAGTAATTTCAGAAATCGCAACAGTTTTTACGCCAAAGTATAACTATGTAGTCATTTTTTATTTGTCTTAGATATGAGGACATAAAAAGCTAACAAATTTAGAGCGTGCTTATCCATTTGGACTCTACCCAAATAATACAAGCAATCTTGCACTAAACTAGCTGACATTCATCAGTCATCTTCTAAGATTTGCATTTTCAAGTCAACCGTAACATTTGGTCTAGAATACTGATAGTTCGTTTGAAAAGTTTCATTCTCTGAAACTCTTGCCATACCACCTACACATTTAGTTTCGCAAACCTGACCATGGGTGTTAGCTCCTGGGAAAACAACAATGTTTAACGTCATGAGATGAATGACCATCTGTGACATCCAAACACCTTGATCCTGTGTCTGTTCCGGAAACTAGAGAGGTAATTGCAATTTCCCATGATGGCATCAGGATTCCTCTGTTACCGATTTCAGTGGACGAATGGTTAGGAATTAATCTGAATTTGATTTTTCCAGAGAGGATGCTCAACCCCGTGATGTATGTTATTAATTACCTTCACAAAAGTCGGTTGTTTTTATCATCTTAATTCGACTCGATTGAGAGGGAGCCTTAATAGGGCACACGGACACCTACACAATGAAGCTGAACGTTTGACTTTCAATTCTGTTTAGTGGCTGGTATTTGTGTTAAATTCTATTTTTTTAAATCTGGTACAGACAGTGAAGAGATTAAGAAGATAACTTGATAAAACTTTATCTTTTCGAGGAGTTGTTTTGCAACATGAATATCATGCTAACTTGGATTAACTCACTTCCTTCCTTGTTCATTCCAAAGTCTCACCCATGAAATGACTTAATTAATCCATATTAAAGTACACCGTATGATAAATCTTTTTGAATCGTAGTATTTCTTATTAGGGTGCTGTTTCGGCAATTTAGTCATCGACGAAATCGGCGCCATTTCCACAAAGTAATTAATATACTATGCTTTTCCCAGATGTTCCTATCGTTTGAGGGACTCAACCTATGAAGCAAGATTAGAAGATGCTTCGCATATATAACGAATGCCATTGCGCGTGAAAAACCACATTCAATCTGGCTGAATAGTTCACACTGTATATAAAGATATGACATTAAGTAACTGGAAGGCGACAAGGGCAGCCTAAGATTTTCCTGGTACTTGTTATTTTACCAACCGTTTACGGAATAATAAAGTACGCCCATGTAACTAACAACATATCAACAAATTACCTACTCGTGATATGAATAGTAGACCCAAGCAGGAACGTGAGTTTTAATGTAATAAATCTTTGCTGCCGTTCACGGCAAAGCGGATAAAAAGTGCATCTGTCACTAACCGTTTCTACGCTCACACCATTTTCGATGATAATATCATCTTTCGAGGAATTTAATGGATTCTCAAACATTGCGTAATCCATTACATTTACAGTGTCATCTGCACCTTCACCTTGCTGACTGTCTGGTCTTCGACGAAGCCAGGTAATTTGTGATGGCGGTATTGACGAGGTCGTGGCGCATTCAAAAACCTGGTGCCCATGGAGCTCCTGGATACCGTTGCGAGGACTGACACTGAGACTGATGGCTGATGGAGCAACTGTAGTGACAGATAATGGCAAACACATGTACGTTGAAGGTTAATAAACTGCAACTCATTCCATAAACAAATAACAAGGATGGCAAGCATTATTGTTCATCCAGGTAGTTTTTAACTCTAATTGCTATTTTAAACCTCATTTTATTCACGTCCCAATTGGCAGTACAGAATTAACAGCACCAATTTGAAAGCAACTCGTTCTCAATTTACTTCAAAGCGGAATGTGCAATGCGTCTAGAACGCGAACGTCAATAAATAACGAAAACTCTCCGTAAATAATCGTGTATTAATTTGAAATTGATTAGAAGGTGCGCGCAATCCATTAAAAAGAATGTAACACTGCGCATTACCTGCCTTGGGGGAATGGTCAAGCATTGACAGTGCTCTACGAATATTTCGAACGGCCTGGATGTCTAATCAGTAGCATATTGAGTTGAACCGGAAGGTATAGATTAAAGGTCTAATATTTCGAAGGCATTTACCACTTTACACATGAAGTCACGGGATACTGCAACGTTTACTGAACACTTCGTAACATTAGTATCCTTACATGAATGATATTTCACTCAGTTCTAAGAAATT
This sequence comes from Paragonimus heterotremus, assembly GCA_013368495.1. NCBI lineage: Eukaryota > Metazoa > Platyhelminthes > Trematoda > Plagiorchiida > Troglotrematidae > Paragonimus > Paragonimus heterotremus. Next base: position 125,509 of record LUCH01000141.1, on the reverse strand, counting down.
CGGTCCCATTTCAACTTAAAAAATTTAGCTCACACTGGGTTTATTGCTAATAATGTCATTTGGACGATGGTTTTCTTTAAGGAGATTGCAATTTTTTCTCATAACGTAATATGGTTAGAAAATGAATTGTGGTCAGAATAGTTAACACTGGTAATCTCATTTGCATGGAATAAACCAGCTTATCGAAAATGCTGATATTTTTTTCAAATTATTGGTTTTGTTTATCCATTTCGTTTTTTTTGCTAACTATGATAACATCAAGCTTCGCATAAATGTACGTTAAAATGTAATGTTCTTAAAAACTCATTTAGTTTGACTGAATTTCGAATTATCAGATTCATGTCTCTTTCGATTGAGCAGGTGTGAAGAAATCAGTGAACCGATCATAGAAATCGGTCTGCGACTATAACTGTCAATCCTTCGTTAGAAAAACCTATTCGATTGGAGTCAAATTATGATAAGTCGCAACGTTGTTTCAGTTATCTGTTACAGTCTACATGTCCCTGGTCTGTTACGAATTTTGTTTCGATAGGCTTAATCCAGTTTAATTATTCTTTCTTGAGGCAATCAGTCGCCCTAATTCTGGACCGATTATTAGTAACGGTTAATATTTTGCGAATGGACACTTCAAACGCATATCTGAAATCAATTTGGGAAAATGACTCCCAAAATATAAACTAACTTTTGAGAAACGCTTTTTCCATGGTTTTAGTTTAGATACTCGACCAGGTGACAAAACGGCGGATGGAATAACTTAATGACAAGTACCGTTGGTACAGATGGGGGGCCAAGTTAATCACGAAGGAAGTATATAAAAGTACGGTTGTTGTGGTAGGCTAAACATACAGATACTAACTAAACATAGCTACTACTGTACAAAATGGTTCTACGGACTGGATAAAAAACAGAGGTAGGTTTGCTGTAATCTGAATGAAAACGTGTAACAAGTTCAAATCGTTTCAAATTTGAACTTTATTTGCAGTGTCTTTGTAAATTTACTAAGATTATCACTTTCCTCAAATACTACGCTTTTATCCTCTTAGACTGTTGGTCAGCAAACAAGCAAGCGACAACCAAGTTCTGTTACAAGGCCAAGAGGTGTTTGCAAACAAGTAACACCAGCGGCCACCAGCGAAATGGTGGACATTTCTTTCGATATTGCTGGGTCACATTGGCAAAGCTTTTTATGCAAGGCGACCCTTTTACGCAAGTGAATGTCTCATAAATGGATTGTCTGTTTAAACCAGTGTTGAACACATTTACGAATACTTGAGAATCGAGCATATATTACGATTCATTATGTAGCCACCCCAAAGGCATCCATGAGGTATAGTCTAAGCCTGTATAGTTTAGGTTTGCATGACCTGCTGCACATAAAAATGTACTACACAGTTATCTGCTTTACAGGCTCCGAACTGATGTAGTGGAATTTCATGTTGAAAGTTCATCTGCAGTTTCTGTATAATACTATTTTGATCGGTTGACAACGCAAGACACCTGGTTATCGTGTACACGAAAAGGAAATTAAATTCCAATATGTTAGCAAATGTAGGACAAGCTTTTTGCGAGCAGTTAGTCTTTGCGATTCACAAACTCAGTGACTGGAAATGTCATGTGAGATGGTGAGTAATCTGCCTAACAGCATGTATACTGTCGTTACCTTAGTTGGATATAACTAAGTGTAATACGAAATTGAGGGCAGAGAAACCCTCAATAATGTTAGCGTGCTACAGACGCCTTATTTTACTTTCTAGCTTGAATGTGTACTTGCAAATTGTAGGCAGCGTGCTTTTAAATATCAAGGCTTAGCTCCGTGGTTTAGTGTCTAGATTCCATCCAACCTGTTTGTTCCGTTTTTAAGTTAGAGCTTATCCCATCATTCCATGGTTGTACTGGATTTACAAATCATTGTGAACAGCCAGTCTAAGGCTAAATATAGTGACGATAACATTGTCTCAGAAAGTGTTCACGGATGTGCGTTCTTCTCAATCTAACAACTGTAGACTGATATTAATTGTCAGCTAACAATGTGTCATTCGGATTCAGTTACCATGCCTACACAAAAGGCTATCCAGTCAGTTTCTGTGAAATAAAATTCATGTATTACACCCAAGCAAGAAAGCCTTAATGCACTTATTTACCACTTTCAGTAGTACTCGCACAGTGTATTGCGTTTGCGGACGCAAATAGCTTGCGAGACATTTTGTCACGCGTACCAAGAAGCTTTTACAGGAGCTACTCCTGAAACTGATGATTTTGAGCACAACCGATACGATCGCAAAATGTTTCTACCATTTTTGACCGAAGCATATTCGAGGATAACCTGAGGACTAATCTATAAATCTAACTGGTATCAAGCTATTCATTTCCTGGGGACTGTGTCGGTGCGTCGACTGAATGCTAATTATTGGTTACAATAAAAGCTGGTCACTAGTCTGATATATATGTAGCTCGCTTGTGGACGTTGCTCCATGTACCCATGGTGTATTGCATTTAACTGTAAATCCGAAGTAGTGTTGTTCTTCGATTTAGCTATTACTGTAGTCTCTGTTCATTATCTTTTCGTTCATTCAGTCCCATCCTTTTGATCGGTGGTAAATCGTTAGGTAATTGTATTTCATTATAATATGTCGACAGTTTCACGGCCACTGCCATGCCCAGCCTGTTAGATCATCATTGTTGTGTTTGATACTTTCATATTTTCATCAGTTACATTACACCACTTTTGTACTTGTAAACTCCAACACAGTCCCCTTCACCATTCTCAAATGTTACAGACAAATTCGATATACTTACCCAAACTCTGAAGTTTGTCAAACTTGAGTGGCATCGACATCGAGTGGCCTTCGACAGAATCATGGAGCGGGGTCAAAACTGTTGGGCGACTCAACAACCAACTACGTGGGTTTATACCAAAGTGAAATAATATCGAGTGCAAACTGCACTGTGCAGATTTCTGGTGGTCTGACCGAAGTTATATAAATTACTATCACGTCAGGCAACATCTGTTTCTAAACATCTGATCAATTATCGTCACTAAATTCAACTCGTTTTGGGAAATACTTGGGTTGTTCATATAGTGCTGATTCAGATGGTGGGCCTAAAAAGTAGCAAAGTTGTACAGGTAGATCATGAAAACTTAAAGGAAACCGGTTGGAGCCAACCTTGGGGTCATGAAGTTCAGCAGCTAAAAATAAACAATGGAGATCAGCAAATCAGCCCACCCGTGAACTGAACTGTTTTTTTATGTAACATCTGTAAGTATACTGTTAAAAAAATACAAGTATAAATTCTAGCCATCGAGAATTATTCCATTTTCAACTGATATTCTAAAAAACCCAAGAGTAGATCTGATCAAAGAGCTTAGGGTATGGAGCAGTCAATTGTTGGATGGATATTTTGGTTGACCACTCACGGTTGAGTTTTTGACAGCAAGAGGATTAAAACTTCACACTGTTGAAATGCAGTTTACTTTCAGAGTACTCATTTGTCGTCTTTTAAAGGTGGTATAGCCCTCACACACGCATGAGGAACGCTTAGGTTGAGTTAAGAGTGAACCACCAGAGTAGACATTGCAGTAAAATGTTTCATGACTTTCATATCCATTGGGTCGTCTTGGACAGCTGGGTGAGTCGTTGACTCTTAGAGGATGATGCTGCCAAGATTCATAGAGCGAGGTCTAGCTCTTCCTCAAGATCAGGGTGTCCAGTAGGTCATACTAAACACAGCTGGTGATACATCGATCACAAGTTAGAACAATGTTTCAGCATACTATGGTTAGTCTGCAAATTTTTTTAAAGCGGAGTGAAGCACGGGTTTACATTTAAACTTATCGAATGTGCTAGCCTTCCTGGTAGAACTGCTGAGGAAAGCGGTGAAATTAGTGATGATTTATCCTCCACATTAACTCCAGAAATATTTTTTCTGTATACGTTTTTGTAAACTCTCACTGTACACGAGTAACAGATGAGATGAAAGTTGGATACTGCGGTAGGTATCTAACATATTATTGTTTGCTATATTCAAGAATTTAGGTGAGATTTGTTAGACTCACCAGATTGTTTTGCACATGACAAAAAAATGACCGAGATGGATCAACAATAAGGTGAAAATAAACAAGACAGAAAGGCAGAACACCCAAACTAAACCTATGTTGAATCTTGAGTGACTATGGTGACATCAAATCACAAAATGTAATCGAGTTTATAGACATTAAAACTACGCCCAAAAACAATCAAAAGAATTCCAATAAAACTGTCTAAGCACTTCATCAACAAAATGGTCACCGGCAGACTCACACAGGATTTCCGTGGCCAGATAAACGGGTTTCCTGTAGTCTGTTAGGTTGGGTCGCTGTTTCTCTGATGCTGTAATATTTGTGTAACTGTCAGCAAATTTCCACTCCAGCCGACAGCTCACTCTAGCCCCATTATACCATGGTCGACCAACAAGACGGGCTTCGGAGTATGCGATCAGACCTTGGTTATTTGAATCCCTTCGACTAGACCATGCACCTGAGTTGACTGCAGAGAACTGTTGAGGGTCGGCATCGAAGTCTGCTATTTGCATCGGTTCGAACACATGCTCCGTAGTCGTGCCAGCCAGTAGTCGATCCAATGCGCTTCCACGTGTGTCCAAATCATGGTCGTCCACATTCGTTATTGTTAGATAATCTACTGAAGTGAATAGCTTCCAGTGAACGGTGGCTACTGGGTTGCTACCAGTGGACGAGCGGCAAGTGAATACACGAGTTCTGTTCTCACTGATGGCGGTTTGAGGAATCGCGATCAAAATGGGCGGTCCTGGGGGGACTGGTGATAGTAGAAGTAATCAGTAGGAACTGGGATGTTTTAACCTGAGCAGTGCTTAATCAACACATAATGCCACCGACTTAATTAGAAGTGAATGAAAGAAACATAGTTGTCTGCACAGTTATTTTATTAACACTATGTGAAAAGATTACCGATGAGTAGTCGGGGATTTGGTTAATTTCAAGTTGAATATCACCCACAATTGATCGCAGCTGTCGCGTCCCCATAGACTTTCCAGTCAGTCCATTTCGAAAAGAAGCGAAAGTGGTTGAGTGTTCACATATGATAATTCGGTCGTGCCTAACGTGAGGTCAATGGCGCAGTGATGAACACGGTTGTCTCATGAACAGCGTGTCCGTGGTTCAGGTCCCGGCAGTGGCGATGATATGCACTACTGACGAGCTCTAATGAGAGCGAAACTCGAGTCTAGTGCTTCTGCTTTTCGAAAGGGGCCGACTGGAAAGTCTATGGGGATACGACAGCTGCGATCAATTGTGAGTGATGTTCAACTTCAAATTATGTGAAAAGATGAAAGATCGGTATTAATCGTCTTAATACACAAGATTAACATGCAAAGCCTTCAAACTTGAACCACTGTCAACGATAGTTGTCGAGTTACTTTTAGGGTAAATGCATGTGTCAGCCAATTCCCACGTACGAATCAATCAGATAGTATGCAAACAATGAACCTTAGCATGAGTAAAGACCAACACATTAGTCAAGAACAGTGTTTCCTACACAAAAATTTTAAACGGTAGTCATTACTCTGCTGCTCATTTGAATCCATATACACGGCCATTTAGTCCAACCTGGTTTGTTCATGAACATCCTATTGATTCAATCACTAATGTCTCTGTAAACGTCGATCCGCAGTGAAACTGAGAAAGATCAAGCACTTGTAACGGAGGCAGTATTTAGAAGTTGCTCACAAACCGGGTGGAAGAAGACTGTATGCATGAGCCTCCCCTTTAAACACCGGCTGTTGGTGCACATGCCAATGACTGGAAACATCGAAAAGACAGATCAAGACTTGGAGCTGTTACACGTGTAACGAGTCGACTATCCCCATCCGAAACTAAGAGATCGCCCTCCAGCCGAACGAACTGTCACCCCCTTCAGCATAACCTGTTGAAACTGTCATATAAGCATTTAAGTTAATTGTCCCTTTTATACCTTTTTCCTCACGCCCCGTGAGAAAATAAGGACTATGGAAACGGCTATACATATTCGATCAACGCTTGACACTGCGCCTAACAGTCAACGCCATAAACAACCATATATTTCAGCCCTGCCAGTAATCTTAGTTCTGGCGGCGCCAACGCCAACAACTACACAGGTAACGTTACACACTGCTTTGTTAAACATAAAGGTAAGTGGTAACTCAATGTCAACCGGCAAGCTGAGTAACATGGCAACGCTAGATAAATATCAATATAATATCCGTGAACTATCAGTCCTGTTGAACGATTTCTTATTTTTTCTCTCTCGTCCTGGCTGAATTTAACAGTATTTGAAGCATCAAAGAAAAGGTGATCATCATTGGTCACACGGTTCTCACCATACGTGAGTTAGCACAGTTTATGTCACGCTTTATATCTTAACAGTAATATATAACCTGTCTTACTGAGCGACAAAACAAGTGAAGAATAGTTATCGTCGAACAATATATGCGAGAAAGTAGTAAGAGCAATCCAACATATTAAACAGAATGTTTTTCGGATGGTATCTTTAAAAATACCGCGTTGTGAATATGAGAATGGGAACCATTTTCACCTAGAATGACATAGCTAATGAAATAAAACACGTCACTGTTACGGTGCATCCGAAACCGTCACGAAGGTTTTCTATGAAACATAATTACCGATCAAAAGGTATTTTTTCCACGTTCACCTAGTTTATTAATTCAAATTTTAAACTCAAATTTTGTGGTTAAGTTTGACTAATGAAACGGAGTACCTTCAGTTCTTTGTGACAATGGTTTCGTGTAGTATACTTTGACGAACAACGTACGATCTACCAGAATGTCTTTAAAAGCTATGTTGAGATGTTGTACAGGAAGCACGGATAATCCGACATCACATAATAATGAAAATGGTTATTACAACGCAAAAAACCAAGCTACTAAACAACGAATCTCCGTCATGTTATATTGAGGGGTAGCATTTTTTGGTTGGTAGCTTACTTGCGCGATCACAATGTGACGTGAAGTACTGATGCCTACCTCCATGTAGTTGACTTTGATGATACACATTTATTCCAAGTGAGCGATCCCACCCATGCGGATGAGAGGAGGACCTACCAGAACGCTAATTAGACGTTGACCATTTGTACGGAAGCACGACTCGTGAGTAAATACATGAGGATCTCTGATTTAACATTACCCAGTCATAACAGTACCATCACTACCACCCAGCAATGACAAGTAGGATTCTTTGGGCAGAATCACACACCGAAAAATTAGGTGACAGACATTACAGCAGCAGCTGGATACTGCGTTTGAATTCTGCGGTATTGGACACGATTACTTGGAACCAACCAGCCCGGTACGATATCCGTGTGCGAATCAGTCGTGGCTGTAACAATTAGGTGGCGTTGATTAATTTAGGCCAACATTGACTTTATCTGCTGTTCGCAACAAATGGTGAGTCTTTTCATGTTTAGATGTCATATAAAAAAAGCGAGCAGGTAAATTGCGAAAACAACCTGGATAGTGGTTACCATGAATACGCGTCTCAAAACGAATGACTGTATAGAGTTGCTAACCTTAACAACGGTAAGTCAAGTAACTACAAGAAGGTAATGAAAGTCCCCAAACTGGATATGATTCAAAAGCTGTCTCGATCACCTTCAAACCAATGTAAACATTTTGCATTTGTTAGACCGCATTGTCATTGACAATCCTAGAACTATCAATGCTGAGGCAAGCAGTTTTCAATGAAATTCAGAAACATTTCAAGGGACAATGTGAAGGCTATTATCCTTAGAAAAGGAGAGGTCTTGAACCGTTAAACGGTGCCTACGGGTCACTAATCTTCAAAAGTCAAAACCTTGGTGAAATGTGGTGTTCGTGAATTGATCAGTTGTGATGGAAAAAGCACATCGTGTTGGACACTGTAAGTTGTGTCACTTACACTGTTTAGATAGCTGGTTATCTATTTGTCAACGTATTTATAGTTATTTAATACCGGTTCGAGACCGTTCAAAACAAACCGAAAACAATACCAGTGGCCAAACGCGCCCACCATTTGGTTAGCACGTCCAGTAATAGCAAATCCCAGCAAAACTACGAACTGTTTTGCGATCTTAATCTTGAGTATATCGATATTTTGAGTGACCGGGAGAAGACACTTTAGAGTGCATGTGTTCCAGCTATCAACCGTTGACTTTAAGGGGATGAGAAACGTGCACTGTGTACATTACTTTAACCCTTCGCCTTAAGACAAAGTCCATTCGAAAACAATGAACGAGATGGTTTCCACTGTGATATAAGTCTTCATGGTATGACGTTAAATAATTCGTCAACCCTAAAAACCAACAGTTAGAAGTCTGAAATCTTTAAACAGTTTTCCATAAATTCCTCACTCTGTTTTTTCAACAGGCTATGTCACACTTGGCACTAATTTTTGATATACCGCCATATATATACTGTTACATGTCTAACTATATATGTCTATATATGTGACAGCATATCCAAAATTAGTACCAAATGTGACATAGTTTGTTGAATGAACAGAATGAGGAATTTATGGAAAACTGTTTAACGATTTCGGACTTCTCATTGTTAGTTTTTAGGGTTGACGAATTATTTAACTCCACACCAGGAAGACATATACGTTTATGTACGACTACATATCTAACCAAAAGCACGACTTTAACAGGAAAGTTAGTCCATCATAGCTTCGATCGCCATCTCCTACACTAAGGCGGACCTCATTCTCTTGGCTCACCGATATTTCCTTCGCACGAAAACGATCACGTTCAACAACGTTTTCACGGCCTACTGTAAGTTACGGACTCAAACCTGCGGATCTCTCGAACATCTTATCCCTGTAAAATTGAGTACCTTTTTAGAATGAAGGGTTCTATTGTCCAACGCATGAACAAGGACTGTAACCACATCATTACGCTGTATTGGAGAGACGGTTATACTTTCAGATTGAAGTATGTAAACTTGTAGTTCTACGTCTCTTTTTCTATTGGTGGTTGTTGTGCGGATGCAATGCTTTTCGAAATATTTATCTGATCTGTGCGGATATCTGCTCTCCGTTTTAAGCACATTGCTAGAAAAACGATGTTCAGAGCGCCCTACTACAATCAGCCCGTAGAGAAAGCACATACATAAACATACTAGTTATGATATAGGAACTGAGTGTCAGTTAGCATCTGCTATTGGGATCCAACTTGGTGTAGAAAAGCGAATGGATCCCACTTGCTATTATCCACACTTTTACGTACATACACTCGCCTCTTGGCAGTGAACGTCTAAGTGGCCATGTATTCCATCAACCACTTTTCACAACGGCTATCACCACAGGATACAAGTGTGTAAAAAGTTCGCTGCATTATGCGTGCAATCTGTGTGAGAACAGCGCTTTTGTTTAGAACGCCAACTGTAACTCGTGTGCGCTGCTCTGTCTGTCAGTCAAAGCATCACCATTGTAATTTTTGCAGTCATTCTGGATGAATAATAACAATAATAACGGTGTGTTTTGCAATAAAATCTACAACATTCTTATTTTTGAGGGTGTGGCCCAGAAAGTCCCGCAGCTAACCACATAGTAGCTAATTCAAGGCCTGAGTAGTCACCTTGAGTTTGAATAACGTCCATGTGAAATTGGACTCAGTCATTCTTATCCGCGTACTCTTCCATCCCACGTACTTTGTAAAAGTGGTTGCCCTACTGCTAGTTTTGCACAGACCAATCAACTGCCAACTGCTAGTAACTGATAGGCAGTCTGCCGAGCTCAACATAATTGTACAGAATTGATGGATAGAGTGAACTAATGAATGCTGAGTGCTGAACAACGGTCAGACAATCGATCGGTAAGGAGATTTGTACAGTAATAAAGTGTATCATTCGCCTCAATCATCCTGGGTTGATAAATGCTTGACCACAACAAGCGTAAAACCGCAGCTGTTTGTGAGTTGTACGTTTTCAGTCAGTTAATCAAATCCAACTGACCCCATTCACGTTTTTCCCAGCAATATAGTGTGCCTAGTTTCTATCTGACTGCAAGCGTTCGACACTGTCTTAGGGATTTTCATCTTCCCGATTTGAACTATTTCTTTCAGACTTAAGAATGCACCTATGCCTATCCTTCAACCTGTCAGTTAATAGTTTGGGCTGATGAACGACTTCACAAAGACTACGTTGGCTAGTTGATAAAACTTCATTTGTGTGGCTGGCTAAACAGAAACCGGCAGGATGGTTAATCAAATTAACATACCAAAGCCTAACGGGTAAAACAGGCTCGTGTCACAGGCAGACAATCACCAACAGATAGGTAGACATGACTATTTTTAAAGGCATGTGAACGGTGTTCATGTCCAGCCTAAAATTATACTAAACCGTCACTTATTTCTCCTGCCGATGTGGTGTGCTGTTTGATTCATGTCTACACAGTGAAACTTATTTTTCGGACACGTAGATACGTATGGGGTAAAAACCCACTCGTTCTGTAAAATGCAAGGAGTTTATAGGAAGCAAGAGTGAACGGCCGATCGTTAAAATGTTCGTCGGCTTTCAGTCAGACTAAGACTGTCAGCTCATCAACTATTCACAAAATATGTGTTTATGTATGCGGTAGTTTTCCGTAACGCACACACAACGTACGTTTAATAGGTTGAGAATATGTTTAGTTTCTAGCAAACGTTTGACTACATGCCATCAAAAAGGCGGCAAAATGCACTTGACTTTGCAAAGTGAAGTACAGATAAAATATCCTTCACCGAATGTTAACTAACCGGCAGATTTGCAATGACTGGTCTGGTCGTCTGCTTACTATTTGGTTGCATCAATTCAAAATCGGTTGAGATAGTGTCAGTACCTGTTCATGTCTACGTCTCACATGTACTATTACACTCCATTGTTTACTTTGTTTGACATGTTTTAGGACGTCCTTGAGTCCGGTTATTCGCCTGTATATCTAAAAAGTACAAGTATAGGTAATTCCATCGTGTTCGTCTTCAACAAGCACTGGCTGATTTCAGCATTGTGATCAATTTCGCAGCTGTTGCACCGGATTATTTTACTCAGTGGGTATCAGAATTATAAATGCTCTACTCAACATCAGATCAAAGAATCTCTTAACATTGCTTAATACCTAGTTGTCAACGAGAAAATCATAAAAAATGGAGAAAACACGCTGTAGACTACTTGATTGCCAACAGTGTATGAAAAGTCACATGGAGCGGTAGATTGATTTACCAAACAAGAAAACACCGTTTCACCGACTAGTAAGCAAGATCCAATTCAAAACCTCATCATCATCGGCATGTTCTGCTTTGGACTATACTCGTGGATAAAACGGTTTGGACTGTCGTTAGTCTTCGCAGTCGTCCGCACAAAATTGGTTCACAAATAAGAGTAACAACTAAGGATAAATGTAGGCGAAATAGAGAAAAGGGAAACAAGCAAAAATAATTCACTTTAATGAGGAAGAAGAGGTGAAAACTTTGCGGCTACAGGTTTGTCAGCAGTTGAGGCAATATGCCATGGCCGAGAGTGTTTCCAATCACCGTTGTGCATGGTCACGAACTTCTCGACTAGGTAGGGGGCACTCACTAACCGTGTTCACCGGAACGGACAAGATATTCATAAACCGAGACCACATAATCGACCGGTCGCGCTGTTTTCCACAACTTTCAGCGACTGTACTGTACAATGGATGGCGAGACAGCCGTTCCGCTGGTTTGCGGTATAGGTAACCAAAACTTCGAAGATTGCATTTTCACTAGCTCGGTTATCGAATGTGAATGTGCCCCTTTCCCAAATATCAGCCGATGGACTCAGGCGCTGCTTGCCTAACTGGCGAAGAAAACGGTGTTCGAGTACCAAAAGTCAATGTGTATCTGTGACACGAACGCGTCAGGTCTCCAGTCCTCGGTGCTAACTGATCATACACATATCTTGTAATCTCTGCTCCTAATCAACAAATGGACGTTTCCTCCATGTTTCAAGTGACTACCATTAGCAAATGTATGACATACTTTCGCCATGCTCCTGGACATTACCGCAGTAATATTACAAGCAATCAAGTTAACATTACTGATATCGTGGAGACGGTTTACCTGTTACAGCGGCTTGTTTACACTAGTTAGATATGGTCAATACTAACCCAACTTCGTAATAGAGCTTTACACCTGGTAGTTAGAACTTACGTACCATACAAACCAGCTACATCATTTGAACAATCCAGCATCATCTGCATGCTCCTTGAAAAAGAACCAAGTAAAGTAACATCATTCACAAATCAATATTGTTGGAGCCTCTAAGTGCGCTTTCAAAAATATCGTCTACCACAAAGTTAAAAGGACAAGAAAGGTCAAACACATCTGTTGAGCTTCACTTGAAGTGAAAAACAGTCGAGATGGCTGCCCGAATTTGTGCATTCCTCAACCAGAGCACATGTACAACCTCAGCAAATAAATATTCTTCACTGAGACGTCACGACGACAGTCTCACAGAAGATAATAGATAAGCGAATCGATAGCAACGTTTGGGTTCAAAACTATTACTACCGGTGGCTCACAGACAGAGTGCCGAGGAAAGTACGTGACTTTCGACTAGAATTGATCATGGATATACCTGCAACCAGATTAAAAACCAGTCAAGTGTGCTTGGTGTTCAGTTTACGAAACAATTAATAATCACACTAGATAGGACTTGGACAGATAAATTTGAGAATTTGCTTCATTGGAACGCATCAATATGAGCAAAAGCAAGGCGTAGAGGGACCGTATACGCACAACGTTTACTAACCTTGAAAACGATTAAAAGTATATTTGTTCAAACAGCAGTCAAGCTTCTCCTATCGAGGTAACGCATGTGTCAACGTGACAGAGGAAAACCCTCTGTCGTTTGACACGCATCTAAGTACACTAAACTGCATTGTGTATTCGTGAGGACCCTCTTTAAGTTAATATTATAATTCCGCCTGTCGTTTTGCTGACCCGTGGTCAGCTGCCAGTATGTCAACTCAACAGGAATTTAAGAATTTCGGAGTTTTACAGTAGAAGAACATCCATACAAGTCACAGTTTGTTCGAATTCTGTTCCATTAAAGTAGAACTCTGTGCGTGTAAACGTAAAACCGTTATTTTAAATTTAAAACATGTGGAGCAGATTGATGTGAACAGCTACGACCCTCAGTAGACTGAATCACTTGGAGTGAAACTTTTTTGTTCAGAGTAGATTGAGAATGCTATGCAACCAGGTAACAATAACACTGAAGAAATTGTGCGTATCGCTTGAGCTGTTGTGAGTTACGGACTACAAATTTGTTCCATCTTTCGAGTGTTTGTTCATGTAACTACTTGAAGTTAATGTTACTGGGAGCAAACTTTACGAGTGTTGTGAAGATGACCATCTTTAAACCCTTCTGTCAAAACTACAGTTAGGACTCTTGGGGTACAAAGAATAATTGGTTGGGAGCTGATATTTACGTTTTATCAATACCACATGTTTTCTGAATACGTCACGTGGCAGTTTCACAGCAGAAGATTTCAAGTACAGAGTCCGTTTTCTTTCGCAGGAACATCCTGGCCCTAACAGTGCAAACCCAATTGGTAGATCAGCACATATTTCTATACACCTACCTAAGATCCGATCCAGCTGAAATTCACGAACTGTGCACAATACGTCTTTATTGTCGGAAAACTAAGTTGAAACGTGATTGTTGGCGTGACATTTAAAGACTCCGCCCTTCGGTTATACTGAAGTTTAGAGAAGTTAAAATAGAAAACAGCTGTTTCGAAAATTGTCTAACACAATCTAAGTAAAAGACCGATATGTATTACCTATGCGTACATGAACTGTTATTATATTCTGTTGCTGTCGAACATGACCGCACAGCAGTCACTGAATAATCACAACAAAACCGAGTCGTCAGTGTGCTAAGAGTATACAGTGGGATGCGCCAAATGCATGCTTTTGCACAAACGGATTATGTTGTCCGTTTTCTGTTGCAAGTTAGAACAAGTAACAAAGGCAAAATAAAATTAACCGTCTAAAATCAACCTATTCTGCGACATTTCATACTACCGATGATGATACTTGTGAGGATTGTTTAAGTAAGTAGAAGAAGCCTGATTAAACATTGTACAGATCGCAACAGTAAAGATAGAAATGAAAATATGTTTTGCCCACACAAACACCAACGACCAATTTAGACTGATAAGGTTATCCGTAAAGTGAAGACACAACGCCCAATTTGCTAGCTTTTATAGGCGCAATATATTTATCGAACAGCAGTATGTTGTCAGGTTGGTTGTTCAATGGAAATTTTGTATTACAGGAAGGAACGACGTTCATTTTCTCCACAGATTGTTATTTATCCAGCAAAATAGCTCCGGACTCATTGTTAGGTTTCAGAACAAACATATCCCCCCAGTTTGCTAGTTCCTTGAAGGCTTGATAAAGGTCATTGCAGAGCAAACATTCGTGTTAGATACGAGAATTCAAAAAAATGATGTGACAGGTCCATCAATTTAAAATTAAACCGAATGTGGTTCTGAATTTTGGAAGCAAGCGTTCCTGACTGGTCATATAGGTTTTGGAATTAAGCCTGCACTACCGAGCTGTCAATAATCTTATACGGGCACCAAATTAAATCCCACGAAAAGGCACTTTCAACTGAGGACGAGAAAAGGATCCCGAATAGATGTCCCCGACTAACCCAAACGGAGTGGTAGGAAAAACACTTCCGAGATAGGCGAAATTCTAGGTTATGCTGATTTGGAGGGAAAAGGTATGTGCTCTTTTAAGGCCAATTCTCTTCCTACTAATCCATCATCAAGACCGACCGCCAATTATGTACGTGACTCTAAAATGGCATCTAATGTGAAACTTCAGACAGCTGTACACATTCTGAAGTCTATTGATACTACTATAATTACTGCTTCGAAACGTAAAGTATAAACACATAAGGGGAGTTGCAACAAGCAGTCGTCTGCAACTGATTTCGGTGGAATTATTTTTCTCTGTGGTCTAGTCGCGCCGCATAAGTATGTTAGATGAAATTCCTGTTTATCGGCGATATGCTGATGATATCTTGATAATCACACAACATAAACAGATAGCAGAAAACCTGTTGATTGTAATTAACTCGTCGCACCCAAACTTAATATTGTCGTCTAAGTTTGTAAAAAAAGAAGATACGCTCGCTCTCCTGCATACCACCATTAGGCGACGGAAGGATGGTACAGTGTGTTGGTCAGTACATCGTAAACCAACCTGGAGTAAACAAAACCTGTCAACAGTATCTTATCCATCTATCACGCACCTCCCGGTTTGGTTTCTATTCTACAGATGGCAAGCCGTATGTCCGTGTAACGTTCGTGATATAGAGTTGAGATTCGTTCATGATACCTTGGTATCAAAAGGTAATCCAGCGGGTTTTGTTGTCTTTAACTACCAGTTGAAAGTAGTGAATCCACAAGAAACATCTGTTCCGTAGAAACCAACGAGCATGAACTTGTCGTATAAAGAAAACAGTATGGTATTTCTAACGCGACGACTGACGCAAATCATCAAACATACGTAACCGGTAGCACCAAATAACTTACATTTCCGAACATTGGAACGCGGATACGAAAGCTGTCTACTTCACACTGTGTTTACCAGTTCATTTGCAACTACCGTGACGTCCATATCGGCAGAACTGATCGATCCCTGCACCTTGAAATGAAGGAACACGTCATCAACTATATGGAAGTCAGTGCGTGGCATGATCCTGCTCGCTCCCACCAAACAGCGCACGCCAGCTTCCTTGATCGACGGACATTGTTTGCAGACCGGTCATATAATCGACCCAACAAGCACTTTCCGTGTGTTAATGCGTCCTCACTAGACCGTCATTCTTAAGTCACTCAAGAAGTTGCTTTTTACGTGTAAAAATCCAGTCCTCACTGTGGGAAGGATATTGACCTCGAACATGTACCTGCCCTGGTTTTGGCTAATGACAGGCTAGCGTATGGTTGGACGTGATCTATAAGCTTCAGTCGTTTGGCTATCTTGACATTTACCGCTATTATGTGTAGCCGTTGAATAAAACGTATGAAATGGTATTATCATCTTGCAAAACCTGTCCTTATTCCGTCATTCAAATTCTTAACTGCCGAAGGATACTTTTATTTTTGGAACGAAACAATCTATCAAATATCCAAATGGATACAAACCATAAATGTCGTTCACCGGAACTCCGTCGGCTCCCCCTAGGGTAATCTGAACATGTATGCACTAAAAACATTCAGATCATTAAAGACTGCACGTAACCTTATACCAATAAAATGCAAAGTGAACCGATTGTCATAGCAAGAAGCATTTGTTTGGAGTAAGGCGTTACCCAACTGCTCATTGAAAGCAGAAACACGCCCACTGAATGAACTGCAAATAACCGGACAAAATTCCTAGACTGAACAAGTGGAAATGATCTACAGTTTGTCAATTACTCTATGAAAGACTTGAATGATTTACATTTCTATACTTACTCTGGTTCATCTTCGAATGTGTTCCAACTTTACCCGTTCATCAGTTTGTTTCACACCTGTCATATATTGACATAATACGGCTTGATCCCCAATTGGTTGAACAAAATCTCAACAATTTACGTGCAGACTTCAATCTTCTTCATTTGATATAGATACTTACATTTGAAACTGAGTTCTGTTCACCTACATACACTCATGACTTCGCAAGGAATCAAGAAAAATACACTGTTATGGAGTTATCTCGACAGCGTACAGATGCACTAAATAACTTTACAAAGCCAGAACCATAGAGACTTCGAAAAAGTCACCCTCTTGCAAACACCTCAGCACTGAAAACGGAAAAATATTGGTTTGACAGATAAAAAGGGATGGTGACTTGCGGGGAATCAGTAAGTTAGAACGGAGGCTTTCGTGGCTATTTGCTGATCTATAAACCTAGCTTTGAAACTATCAGACAATCAAGCTACAGAATCATCTAATTCCAGATTGAGCTACAAACTAAACAAATCCCAACCATACAAAACTCCTCTCTGTACAGAAGCCTGTCATTCACATACTCCAAGTTCACGCGTTGTCCCGTTGATCGTCCATGAGTATTTCATGGTATGGTGTCCGTTCGTTTACGACCTAGTGCTCAAATGATTTTGTAAGTGAGAACTAGGAGCGCTTTAGCGTGTCTGTGGTCGGTTGCGAATTGACGAAATCTCATCACCCTCTCTTACAATGGGGAGTACTTTTTTCGAATAGCTCTTCTGGTTAAGCTTGTCTGAGTATTATCGATAGGTGTGAAACAGATTGTTCGATGTTACTTATGTAGCTGTTGGATCGGTTTAGTTTCTGACGGATTTTTGAGAGGAACGTGGATGAGATTTCTTCATTGTATTTCGTGCTATTTTTTTGACCTAATTGATTCACGCTTAGTTGTACATTTCTTATGCTTTGGTGGCAAAGCGTGAGAAAACTTCAAGCGCTTTTTTCTACCCTTCGTTTTGGTCATATGCTATGGATAAGAATGCAGGGATGTATTAGGTATATTTTGGAGCATTGCATGACTTTATCCTTTTTCTTTCTGTTCAGTGACTTTTCCTCGAAGGCCTTTAAAGGAGATTGAATGATTTTCTTGAATTTTTCAATCTCTACTTTCATTTGAAGCGATGTTTTATTGAACACATTTTGGATCGAACCTTCTTCTAAATAAACTACAACACTGGGTTATCTCTTCGTGCAAACCTGGGTTATCTCTTCGTGCAAACCTGTCAGTGCGCTCATGTGACAACTGAACCCAGAACTACAGCATGGGGGTCACTTTGAGCTGAACAGAATTATCGTACGCAATTACCGCTGCACAGATGCTTGGTACGTAATTTCGATTACAGTATGCCGATGATAATGGTTGCTGATTTATCGGGAGGGCTTAAGCCCGAAAAGGTTCCCTAGGCATACGAGGAACAGATGATACTTCAGGGGTTGGTGATGCGAACACTGTTCTGGCCAACAGAGTATGCTTTTATTAAGCTAACTGGAAAATGGGAACCTTTGGTGTTTGTGCGCTTGAGATCGTTGTCGTTTTGATAGACCGACAAATCGTTTGTGAAGTTATGTATGAATTAATATCAAACAGAACACATAACTCAATTTTTTGGCATGTAAACTGTGTCAGCACACGTCCTCCCTCTATTCTATCTTTGGGAAATAGATCTCAACATGCTGAGTGTCACGTGTATCGTACTTGGTGGATATTAGGTATTATGTAAGTATAGTGGCTTGCAATCTACTGCTCTAGAATGTTACTGTTTTTGAGATCGCCGCTAACCAACAGAGTTGTAGTATCCCCCATTATTTGCGTCCAGACGATCTTATCGGCATGTGGGAGATGGCTTTCGTTGATAACTCTTGTCGAAATATGTCTAATACATTACAAACTGTGCGCTATTAGTGAATGCTCTTATGAGATAACATTGGTGTTCTACTAGGCTTTTCCGCCGGATAAACTGATGGCTTTATTTATCCTATCTGCTTAACATAAATGCAGCTGATCAGCTTCTGGTGATTTAGTAGGGCTGCTCGTCCACTTTGTAATCTATATTCCATGTTTGATGGGTACAGTTTTCATTTCATCCATTATCAATTATGTGCGCAGCAATGGCAGAAATGGCGCCATGGTTGTGCTGTACTCCCAGTGAATGTTACGAAGTTATTGTAGAAGTGTGACTCAATGTCTAACGTGGATTAACGTCGTTTACTTCATTCACATAAGATGGAACTTCAACTAGTTTTAGTAGTTCTTCAGTCACTCAACAAACAATGAAGCATGGATCAAAATCGGATCAAATTCCATGGCTTTCGCATATAAGTAAACATCCTTTTCATGTGAGTACGTACTTTGTTTTGGGTTACAAAGCTATCGGACCTCGCTACTATCCTGCCAACTTTCGACACCAGGTTTTGTACAACTTCCACACTTGACATTCAACAGCTTACGTACCGGAATGCACAAAATTATATCCACGTAACACTCTTAGACATAGAACGTAGTGCTCCCTCTAAGAGAAAAACTTATTTGGGAGCACATTTGTATAGCTGCTCATGAACTTCCCTCAGGAGAGCATTATAATCCCTACTTACGGAGCCTATCGTTAATGCTGGGCAAACACTGGACAGGGAAGTTAGACAATAGGAAATAATTATCTTCTAAATTTACACCAGTGTGTAAATTAGTTTGTACACAAGTTTGTTGGATCGGGCGAAGTATGTGTAATCGGAGGAAATCACTTCAAACTGGAATTGAGCTATGGATCTGTCTGTGACAAATTTCGTACGTCCAGTAACAATCGATTGTCAGCACGTTCGCCAAAATATTAGCCAGGGTCACCGTGGGAAACGTAACGTATTGATTTGCTCATATAATCTATAGTTCTTAGGATGAATAAGTAAGGACTTTCTGGTTAAAGGCAAACTCACAAATAACGGATAACTTGACAGCCTGGGACAACATTCTTCCAGAAATGACAGGACTTGTGGCCGCGCAACCGAATCCAACTTCATTGTCTTCAGCGCGAGGCAGCCAGAGCAATTTCATGAGTCCCGAAACCAATTCACATCGTGGCTGAATAGCAGTTGAGTTAAAATAGTTCACCTCGGACGAAGTTGGATTAGCTAGACCCTGAGTGTTCGCCAGACGATAGAAATGTACATGCGGTACAGGTTTTCCTCCCTGAATTTGGCATACCAAAGTAATCGGTCGGCCAGCCATATGAGGTCCAGATGGGTTTGTTGAAAATGTTATATTTTCTGGCGAATCTGAGACGAAATTAGGGGAATTCTTTGTTAACTCCAGTTGATACTTTTATTACTGACAATATATTTATGCCAACTTCACCATAAAGTTAGAAACTATTGCGGTTTTTTAATAAACGAGGAGTAAATGATGCATGTTAAATGTTTTGGGGATAGGAAACGTTAGTAGTTGATGAGTTGATTAAATCACATTTTATTTAACGGCCGTACTTTCTATCTGTTATTCCGACATCCGTCTAAAGATTGCTGTTTGCAATTCGCAGATGGAATCGATCATTCCGTGAGTTCATAAGAAAAAATGTGCTGTAAAATGTGTCTGAATGTTCTAAGTATGTGGTACGGACAGGTACCTTTACACCGCGACCTCTATACCGCATGTAAAGAGGCAAGTAATGAGTGAGGTATTTTTCTATGATGTGTGTAGACTGTGTCCTAGAAAATCTACCAGAAATAACCTCGAGTGTGTTTCCATGATTTTTTCGGAAATACTTCCTTCAACGAGCAGTTACAAAAGTGGGCACGTTAAAGTGAAGTTAAACGTGCATTGTTTCGTATTTGGCGGAAGTTTGCCGGAGTGATACTCTTCGTCGTCTGTCATACGGATTTCAATATCTCATAAAAACAGAGAAAAACTGGCAAGTAAATGAAATACAGCCAAACGGCTTAATCATATGCTGTTCCTTTAGTAGGATGCAGTCAGTTTTATACCGTACTCTTAACGGCTTGGTGTCTCCATTCAAGAAACCCGTGGAGCTTCCAACAAATCACCATCAACAATCGACCACTACTCAAACTGTACTAGTTACTTCACTATCAATGATCTTAAAATTTACCAAGTCATCGCACAGTTCCCCCAACTAAGCATACTATCTACATTGTTTATTAATTCCGTCAGTCCTCCAAGTAAAGCTGCAAGTAAGACGAAAAACTACAAATAGTTTTTCCTTCTTGAAATGTGTATGTTTGCGTTTGAAAAAATAGTTTACGCTTACCACATAGGTACTGAAACTAGCTACAAATTGAAAATTGCTGGCAAGGTAATCAACCGTTTTTGTGTGCCACGAACATTTATAGAATATATATTTCGACAGAGAGCGGTCAAGCCGGTTTGGTATTCGAGCTTCAGTTAAACTTTCCAGTTGATCACAGTAGGAAATGCAAACGTTCACGTTGTAGATTACCGTTTTCAGTTAGTCTTAATCTTCACTAAAAGTCCTCCAGTTGGTAACTATGAATTTGTGAAAGGTGGTAATCGCTTTTTGTCGAATTAATCAACCTAGCAGAGATTAGCCACCCTTCCAATAGTAGAAAATGTGGTCTCATGCGCACTGCCTCTGACTTTTTCAACTGGCCGATTGACAAAACAGAGCATAGCGGGTAAAGAGCGACAATGCAATCATTTTCTATTTGAGGACATGTCAACGTGCTGGTGAATTGGAAAAGCCTGTCTGGCCCTGTATAGTAAAGACATGTGATGCCACTTTTAGAATAGCTTGAGTGGTTAGGTTATATGCTTTCAACTGAAGGTTGGTAGTGAAATATTCAGAAAGTACCGAGTTACTATAAATGTGAAGCATAACAAAACCAATGATGAACAAATAACAGCCAGAAAACACTGAACCGTGGGCGAAATATCTGTTCAGTCATGGACAGTTAACTAACTATCCTATACCTCTTTCGGAAGACCAATGAACACTGCGAAAGTGGGGGTTTCCTAACAGGTTAAAAACTCTTAAATCAGACATAGACTGTAAGGTCAGTCCAATTAAGATATCAGCAAGGAGTTTTCTTCCAACTGAAGCTTCACGTGTCTAGACATCAAATGTACAAATAAAAAACGCCTTTGTTCGTTCCAGTTGTAGAGCTTGTACCGAAATGAAATCACAGAACTTCAGCTGAGTTGTCACAGCAATACAATAAGTAGTAATTGTCATCTGGAGCCAACAGTTATCTTTTTCCATTAGTTATAAAACAGGTAGGTGATACAGTCTATTTCTGTTTTGGAATAATAGCGAGCTTCCCACCAGAAACGTACACTGAGGACACCGAACAATCTGCCGACGGTCAGATACATTGCGACGCGACTGTATCCAAGTTATTGTTCAATATGAAAAAACCAACAGTTTTGTAGAGTTTGCCAATCTCGAGGGTGTTATCAAGCTTCTTCAATAATCTAAGTTCCAATGTTGTTTTGAATTCCCAATAAGTATAAAATTTCACTTTATACACAAAAAATCTCCATACATAATACTTCATTGGCATTGGTGTTTATCAGTTATGGTTCAAAATCACTATATTCAGATGGTCCTGCAAACGCGATAAGGAAACGCGCGAGTAGCTAGGCCAATTAAACTCCAAAAATACAGTAATTTTGTATGTTACCTATATTATAAATATATATAAAAATCAGCAAAAGTGAGCCAAGATCTTCATATTTTGTCCAAGAAATATTATGGAAATCTTTCTTTTTGCAGACTTCTAAAACCACTGTTAACTAATATGCCCTATTCCATTCGCGTTTCACATGTGTTTAGGACGGATATTTGGTTTATTGCATTACAACTGGTGCAAAACAGTCTGCCTAGCCACCACTTCCAAACTATCGTCATTGAGTTTACAAGATGAACGCCCACTCAGTAAGTATTTTAAAAAACCCGAAATCAAGATTGTAATAAAGCAAACTGTAAAAGCTTGAAACGATGTCGTTTTTATGGTAATCCATTACTTTGGTTCATGCGCCGTTGTAAACAGATAAGTTCAAGTTACAATTTTGCATGTCTTACCGTTGAACGTGTGCAACAGACGATGAACACAATAACCATATCCTGTGAAAGCAAATAAGCTTATAAATATGAGGATCCACTAATCCAAATTTATGAATTTTTACCAAACTGAAATGGGATGATGAATTTTATTTATCCCAGAAGTGGTGCACTCCGACCTGAATGAATTCGACTGGAATCGTTCAATTATGTTATGCTAAACTTCGAATTAGTGAGTAGAGCATGGAGTCGATTCCTGTGTTATTGCTATCATACATGAGGTAGTGTTTCCTGAGCGAACAGTCTGTTGAACACCTAAACATCCAGTCCTGAAAACAGAAAGACAAAATCAGTCATTCGGCCAGCCGCTAAAGTGTTCAAACTAGAAATGCATTTGAACATGTTGATTTGAATTACTAACGAAAGAAACTTACATTCAGCATAGTCCGGTTTAGGGCTAAGAACTGAGGTTCAGGTCCTCGAGTGAAACGAATGCCATACAACCCCGTTTTTGTCTAATGCGTTAGTGAACAGAATGGAGACGATGAAAATTTACTTCGGATTCCATTTAGTTTTCTGCACCAAGGATAATAGGAGTCGACCTAACAGCCTGCTCATGATCAGTTCAATAGGCACGGTTGAGCACCGTCGTTATGCAGTCTACCCATAATTCGACGGGCGGTTGGAGATAATCAGATTCAGTCCTGAGTCACTCACATCTCCGGTGTGTTTGTATTTATGGCTATAGTCGAGTTAAAATCAGATGTTTAACGCGTAAGCTAGAATAATCAATACTCAGCAAAATACCGTCATTTAGAGTGGTATTTTTTTTTAAAATCTTATTTGTCGTCGAAAATTGCAATACTCAAATTGAAGACATTCAACGTAACATTGCAATTCTTGCACACGAGTGCAACGGAACACAGTAAGCTAAAGCACGTCAAAATGAATACAGAAACCTTTCCACACATGACACATGAAGTTTAGACGGTCACATGGTTACATGTACACAAGACTGAGTAGACTGCAGGCTAGCCTTTAAGTAGTATGCTCGGTGTGCACACACAAACACGGGAATGAAAGGACACAACAAAGTAACACTTAGAAATCCGTCGAAACCAACTACATTTTAGGTAACGAGAGATCACTGATAGCAAAATTTCAAAAGACAACTTCGCATAATTAGTTCATGTAACCGGACAGAAACAAACAAACAGCGATACACTGAATGATTCTATGACTCCGCATACATACAGTATAAGTGGAACGGTTGTATGTATCCAGCTTTCTGCAGTAGAAAATTGCACAAGATTATCATAATTATACTGTTACAGATTGTATTCACACATCCATACTAACCCACATTTACAGGTGTGTGTGATCAAACAAGAGTTAAGTTGTCCCACGTAGAGTACTACCGTTAATATCGCCAGTGAGAAGAAATACAATATGCAAAGCACACTCGGCATACTGACAAAGCAATTGTTTTGAATGTCTGGAATGGACACATGTAAATGGTGTTTATCTTTGAGAATATGTGAAAATCATATGAGATTTATATTCACTTCATTATTTGTATTTAGTCTGTCCCCAGCCCACTGCTCTAGCAATTTGCTGAGAGTTATCTCCGTTTTGTAATGCAGGTCTTGACATCTTCGGTCTATGAAAAGTAGTACCAAGAACACAAAGACCGGAATTTTACCAGACAAACTGAGGAATTAATGATACTGTTTGCAGTTTTTAGTCCGTTCAAGATTCCAGTCATCGCATGTGATCCATTGTAATAAGCTTTTGTTAACCAGAAGGATCACAATTGTCCGGCTATTAGCTCTCATGACTGAAGACAGAAAATGAAATTTTCGAGTCGTCGAAGATTAGCTGTAATCCGCACCGTTACGATGGATGTGATTGTTCATAATCATCGCCTGTAACAAGTTCCAGTAAATAACTTGACTAGTCCCTTTGTTGGCATGAAAGAGGTTACAGAAGTCCCAAGAAACTTATCTTGTCTAAACTAGTCAGTTAACCAAGTATACATTTTATTGTCAATGCAGCTAACTTCCCAAGTTTAAAGCTAATATAAAATGCGTGATTGAGATGGTTTTCGCTAGCTTCAATATATTAATTGTGGTCCACCGGTGTATCAGGCAATCAGCAACCATACGAGTGGTCAACGTAAGAGAAATAGAAGTGAAGAGACTAAGGAAGTATGCGTGACAAGAACGCCAACGAGAAATTTGCAGAAACGCTTGAGACAGCTGTAAGATCATGCCAACTGTTATTTATGCGAAATACTTCGATGTAGGTCATTGATTTGAATAACTACAGTTTCTCATAGTTGTGAATAACCGTGGTATTGTTCTTGGCTCGGGTTGTTGATTTAAGTACTTACATGTTCGCCAAACATGGCATTCAGGCTGTAAAAGTTTCATAATGACGTCATCAATGTGGAAATGTTTGAGCCTATACGTTTGAGCTCTTTTGAGCGATTTATAATGACGAAACTGTTCGGACTGAAAAAGATGGTACTTTCGGTTACCTTTTCTTTGCACAAGATAGTTTTATACCTTGTAGACGAAGTCATCTGTGCGTATGTATGTGTGTACCTATGAGGGAGTAGTGTGAATCATTGAAGTCTACAGAATTTGTACAATTAGGTGAAGGTGCGCTTGAAAATACTAGATAACGTCTTCTGATAACGACCGATTGTGTCATTGAGTAAATCCATCACTTGGCTATCTCGAAGTGACTGACTAAAATATCTGTTTGAGACTTGTAATTCTTTTGACCTCGATTACCCAAAATCCGTACTTCGGCTACACCAACATACAACACTGCTCTTTCGTACAGACTCCAAACCTATCACAATTCAAAAAAGTGAGTGATGATTCTTGTGGATTTGATTAAGTCCAGTTGAATAAGTCCGTTTACTTTATGACAGTTTATACTTGAATTCTCCTGAACAGTAGTAAGTCTAGTTGCTACTGTTACTAGTGCACCAGTGACCACATGGATACGATATGTATGTTGTTTAAACCTTTTCGATAACTTCCAAACTGGTCGTGAGTTTCGGCCGCATGATAGTGATGAAGCAGTCTGAGCAAACATTGCTTGCTTTTCTGTTTTAACGCAAATAATCCCAACCGTTTTACATTAATGATCGAAATATCATATCCATTTGTATGAAACTGGTGACCGTCGGCATAGCTGCCTGGCTCATGTGATCGAACCCAGGTCTGGTGAAGGCATGCAGTTACTGCCTTAGATTGGGATCTGGAGGAAGTCCATATTTTGTGCATTTGACCTTTGTGGTTATCAGCAGTTGTCTTTATAAACCACAACTTCAGCGACCGAAGACTTAATCCTCTGAATGTAACTCACTGTTGTAAAATTACTTCATCTCATATCACAAGGTCTGACATCTCGAAAGAAAGGACTGCTCTCACTAACTGATAATACTAAGACGAAAGTGAAATATTGTACTAGTTATATACACTGCCAATACAACGTCCCAGTAGATACCGACTGCCCCAGTGACCTTCTAAAACAATTCGGTTTCTGATTTACAAAAAATTCTTTAGGGATATGGTTCGACCGAAAAATGTTCACACTGGAAATTATTTCGTTTTGTTTTCAGGCGTCATTTTTCGAGCCCTTTTTGGTTGTCTTCAATTATTTTGTCTGTTTGTTAAGTGCAAGGAAGGTTCAAAAATCGCCGTTTGCTTGCGTGCGAACACTATTTACACTGAAACACACCCATGCGGGTGATCGTCGCTTGTATATGAAGAAACAAAAACAGCTGTTCTCTAACCACGGCTTTTGTTGGATGCCAACCGGATGATTGACTTGAAAATGGTTGAAAGTATGGACCTATAAGGCAGCGCGTCATCGGGGATGGGAAAACACATTCGGCGAATCTGTTCCGTCATTCTTCCTACACCAGGCGCTCTTTCTTAGCCATCACACAGTTCTGTGAGTCATCTGGGAGTGCAATTCTGGTGAAGATTAAGTAGCGTTTCGGTTGAAAGCTGACAGATGTGCCAGAATAAAGGTGTAGCCAATGCCTTTCGTCGACCTTAGCAGACATGAGAGAATTCCTTGCGGTGTATCGATAAAATCGTTTTTGGTCAAACGAACTGCCATTTTACGCTGGTCATCATTTCAGCTATAATTAGAATGTTTCGGACGACGTGGTAGTAACCTCAATTACATCAATAGCCAAAATATTCCGTTTCACGTCCATTACATACTTCGGATTTTGTGTACAAGTGTGTTTAGGATGTTTTTGTAAACCGCTGTAATGTTTGAGGTAACTGAGGTGACATAATAAGTGGTTTCTTTACTTTCCGACCACGGTGGCCGAACAGGTTCATGATCGGGCTTAGACGTAACAATGACCGCCGAAGACAGCGCATTCAGCAAATTTCCTTCAAGTCAGCCAAAAACTTCATATCAATAGGCTCGGCATTATGGTTCTAAAACTGTCGCTAAATTGTCTATTTTGTTTCCGTGCTACCGTACTACTGCTCTTGAATGGCACTTGTGTTTAGTATTGACGATTCATTTATCCTATTCACTCACTTGTTTGTCAACGTGCGCATGAAACCCCCCTTCGCTAAACAACAGTATGAGGGAACTTCTTGCTGCATGAAACTACTTCACTAATCTTTACAATGACGGACGACAAGCCACGCACGTACTGTCAGTATATTTGAACTCGAAATGCATAACGGAATAAACGTACAATGTCACTCAAGGTTTTGGGTACCAAGTCTTTGTAAGTTAAACGTTGCACACAATGCACACAAGATATCTGAAATTTACCTTACTTCGTGCATTTTTGATCCGAAGGCAGGTAACTTAAATACCAAGATCCCAAACAGCATTGAATGCGTGTATTAGTCGTTATTTTGCGACTGTCAATTCAAACCTTACATGCATAATCTTCGGGCCATCTTAAATGTTTATAGGAGGTTCTGCAACAAGCTGTTACTTGACCGATGTCGTTTATAACCGCCGTCTGAATTTCCAAAATTTCCGTAGCTTGACGCATTACAAGAGCATATTCACCTTAGTTGTCTTTCGGGGCACCGTTTTGAAATATAAACGCCGACAAACGAGTTTCAGCTTCTATAGCCCCCTTTCGACTAGATGAGTGGCAAAGTGTGATTACTACCTCATTTATAACATAACAAGATGAACCCTCGAGAAACAGAATACACACTCGTGCTGTCGACATTTACTGCAGGTAGACCGGCAGTGTGACTGAGAGTTAGAAGCACTTTGGGTAAATTTTACAGTTCAGTGTTTCATACATGGTTGTAAGTCGGTGATTTCTCTTCCAGTGTCACTGTTCTTTGCAGCAGAAACATTTCAATTTAATTTATGAATAATATGTGGAAGAGTATTGTTGTCTCTGAAAACAAACACATTTCAATGAAAACGATTTCAGTATTGGAACAATCTAGGCTAGTCAGCATTGGAATACATTGAATTTATTGTTAATCTTAATCTCCGAGTTTTCGACTAAATCACGTATGGCAGAATATGAACTATGTCCAGTCGAAAGCAAATGAACCCGGGGTCGAACAGATACTCACTAGGAATGACATCCAGGTCATCAACACATCTGTGAGATAATGTCACTTCTAGTCATTTACCGGCAAGTGATATTTTTTTATCAGCCGGTTTCATGTAGTTTACGCAGAAATTTATTAAACACTGTTTAAGTCATCCAGGTGGGATTGGAATACATGAAAAAGAAAGCTAACAGCGCAGACGATAGACGATAACAAGGGTCCAAATTTGGCCTACTACACTGTCTACTGTTCCAGAAGATCAACCCACGAAACCGGCATATACAAACAACGTTGTGAATTCACATGGATGAAGTGCGCACATAATTAATCTATCAGGAGGGAACAAACGAAGGATCCATTGGATAGTACGTCGATGGAATCATCGATTACCAAAACACCGAGATGTTTGTTGCCAATGAAATTAAAAAACGTGACCATTATAAGCAATAACAAAAATACACGGTGGTTTCTCATCTTCTCAGACAACGAACGTTTTCATTATGCTTTGCGGCTTAATTTTGACGAACCTTTTTAATAACGACGGTTTGTGTTCACCTGTAGAGACGCGTTGATCGTACGACTCGTGCTGCTCGACGACTAATAAAACTTTCTAAATACAACATGTGATGAAAAAAATTATTGTCATACAGTTTAAAAGCTTATAGTATAATATAATTAAAAGCGAAAACGACGTTAAATGAACGCGTTGGTTCATAATCTTATGATGCTCAGTGAATTAAATTAGCTGTTTAAGCGGAAGCTGGATTTCTATAGCTCTGATTGTATCTATTAGTTTTTCGAATCACGAGGATGAAACATTGTCCCGAAATTACATTTCATGATAGTGTTATCATAGTTCCACCGTCTTATACATATAATGAGCTCTTTTACAACGCATGCACGCGGACAGTCCAGTTTCTAACACCTAGGTCCAAGATTTTGATAGCGTTTTTAAACTTTCCCAATTTAATTCGGTCGCAATGTGTGTACACAAATCATCAGTCGTAGGAAACTGCGTAAAAATAAATTGAACGGTAGTGGCAAACGATATCATCAAAAGATCGGCTTGTAAAAGATGTAACGTTTGGACTGCATCAAAAATCATATACTCAACATTTGGAGCGTCACAGTAAAGTTTGATCCACAGTTTCCTAAGTATAATTTCAGTTTCCAGTTACATACATACAAAAATGAAAAAAAAACTAGAACATGGCAAAATTCATGGACCCGAGATGTACTTAACAAGCAGCTTCCTCTAGAAAGTTCCGATGGTCGAATAGGTGAAAGATCGTTCTCCACGCTAATAAAACAGAGGTATCATTTGGCATTAGTATAGTGCAGTTTACTTTTTAGAACAGGCTGATAATCCTTATGCAATTATGTATTTAGTAGGATGGACTTTGTTGTCAGCACTTCAACTTGGAAACTGCTATCTGAACTGTTCTAACTAGATTTAAAATGTTTAACCGGCATTAAGCGAAAGTTAGAGAAATAAGCATCTATCGCGTTACAAGTCATATCAGAGAACCGTAGTTTATGTTTCGAGCCAAACTAGAGTAACTCTAGAATACCTGATTTTCTATGCTTTCACGAAATGCCTTTCATTCAAACATAGGGACAGCAAGCTCCTGTGTGCAATGTAGCATAGATCGACAAAAAAGATCAACTACAAATTGTGCTGACATGCCTCACTTCTGTTTAATGACCATCGGGATTAGCCAAACAAGTTAGGCACAGGTATATTTATACACATTAAACCTATTGTGACTGCTGCCTCTCTATGGATATGATTCCGAGTACAATACTCCTGATAAACTTCACCCAAGACAGTTAACGTGTAGTTTATTAAAACTTGCTCATGACGTTGCAACACGCTTCACCTCGGACTGTATTCTTTTCCCACCCATTGACAAGCCGGCTGAATGATAGCGGCCTGCCCTGTTTGTTTCATTTGCTCATCGTCGGGTGTCAAACACTGAGGTATGTCCAGTGCAATTTTCTTATAACTTTGTATCTTTTCTCAAAGTAATTTTCGATTAGAAACGCTGAATTCACCATAACCATTTCATAAGTTCAAAAAGAGAACGTTGCAAAATGTTAACATTTTGTATGCTGCCATCAGTCACAAACTTAACACATTCCGATTGTATACATTGTGTAGATAAGGGCACGCAAGGACTAGACACATCTACACGCATTCTAAGTGTTATATAGTTACGACCACAGCTACCCAATAGGTTGTTTCGATCTATTGTGTGCACATGACGTCTGCTGGTAAGTTCGGATAAGCATCGCTTTGCGGAAAGCCAGAAACTGTGGGTTTCGATTATGCAACAGTATCTTGTATGATTTTGCTTGGTCATCTTGGTGACCTTTTGTTATAACTACATAATACTTGGTGTGTTTTTAGGAGCGTTTATTCCCTGTTTGTCTTTATACGTATGATGAGTGTAACTGACATTTCTTACGTTTTTGACTTGTGAGAGTAAACACAATGACAACACACCGCAACATGTATTATTTCCATTCCGATGAAACAGGTTTAGATTGTCAGCAGTAGCCGGTGAAGTATGTTTCCTCAGTAGAACACACAACAGCCACTTACATAATAGCATTTTGCTTGAATTGTTAAACTATCGTAATGACAGCTTGCCTGCTTACATGCCGAGACCGCACCGGTAAGCGCTACTACGAATGACTTGGTTAGTCCGTACAACTTTTTCAACATACGTATGAATCTTACACACTTTTCAAACATTCACTCATCGAGCGTCACTTCCTGGAAGTACTAAAATAGGCACTGTTTCAATTAAAATTGCATACGATGAGTTTTCTAGACATCACTCTGATAACTATTTACAAATATAACAAACATGATGCAACGTCCGTTTAATTATGTGTTTCATGTGGCCGTTTGTTGACCATTTATTCTGTAAGCTAAACAGAATTCTTTCTGAAAATGCGCTGCAGTAAATACACACACTACCACTTTGAAAATTGCTCACTATTCGTGCATATGACAAACTGGTTCCTTTCATTCCATGGCTGTACCAGGTACCGAAACAAAATACACGTTTTCTTACCCTACACGCTGCCTTAGACTAATCAGTGTTGCAGGATCTCTAGGTTCGATCCTACTTTCTCTCGGGCAACAATGAAGTGAATATGATTAATACAAATTTACCGTTGCTACTGTGGTACGTTGGGATGTATGCCAATCGTGTATGTGGTAGTTATTTGCAGTACCGACGAAACTGAAACAGCACATATACACAGCATATTACCCCGACTAGAAAAACATGATCTCATTCACGCAGACTGTTCTTTCACTCATCATTCATCTGTCAGTGAAATCCGCCTAGAAGCTTTGACATAAAGTCATGCAAAAATCACAAGTTTACGTAGTTTCCTTTTAACGTTGACATTTTGTGACAAATTTGTGATGAATATTTTGATGAATATTTTGGATTCGCCGTCTGACCGACAGCTTTGACCACTTGGACGGGGAAACAGTTCCTCGGCAGACCTATTAGTCAAGTCACTAGGACGATTTACAAACAGATCAGTTGATAATCTGGTTTAGCCACCCCCAGGTATAAATTTATTCTTCACTCTCCAGCACAATGACCAGAAGGATGAGCTGTTTGCGTTCTTCAAAACGTTGGAGGTGCCTGTTTGTAGATTCGCTTGCTTGCTCAGATGTTGATA
>LUCH01000141.1:59715-93544 GCA_013368495.1 Paragonimus heterotremus | reverse complement strand
TGATAACACACAAAAAGCATGGAAACCCCACTTCTAGCAAATCTACCCTCTATTCTGAATGAATACATTATGAGCATTCTGAACTGACGTTCCTTTGTTAGTGTGATTCTGATCGCAACACTCTTGAGGAAGGCCACTCAAGGTGGTTGAAACTTGGGGTATTAGAACTTGCTCGTAAAGTTGTGGTATTCTCACCCCATTTATCAATATAATATTAAACACGACGCCCAAAGTGTTTAACTACATTCGTGCGAAATTTGGTGCGGACATCTTACATGCATAATTTCCCTTACATACGGATATCGTTACGAAAGTGAAATATAATTTGGTTCAAACAACCAATAATCTTGTGTACTATAATCAGGATACTGATTTTTCGCCGATAATGGAATTTCCCGCAAACAGAACGCAATGAGTTCCGTTTGCCTATATAACTTTTCAACCGTTCATTCCGCTTGGAAAGAGTAGTAACAGATTACGTTGCTCGTCAATTAGGTGTAGGACATACTGAGTAGAGTTGTTAGCTTTTCGATTAATCACTCGTGGAACAAACGAACGAATATATAGGCGAACGAACAGACAAATGAACAGCGAATTTTAGTGCTGCCAGTGGGTAAATGACATTGTTCAGACCTTTTGCACAATTTCCCGAAAAGTAGTCTCATTAACTGAAAGTTAAACCATAAATACTGCTTTGCGTGTGCAATCTGATCAACTGTTCAATAAGTGAATACTGATCGAAATTAGATTAGCTGTTCTGAGCAAAGTGTCATCAACCACATTTAAGCTGAAGCTATCCAGTTCAATGGTTTCTTCTGAAACAGTAGCCACAACCGATAGCAAAATAATATTCTTAATCAGAAACTAACCTGGACATCTCATAGCGTAATGGTTGAACAGGTTGACATTTTCTATTTTTTAACAAAGATTGATCGTCAAAATGTTATTGATAGTTAACCACTTGTTCCTTCTCAAGTAACCAGTTTTTCAGCACTTCTAACCGTTGGTCGGATAAACTGTCAGACCCGCAGTCTCAAGCGGTGACTATATGTATCATGTGGTAAACACGGACTCGATCATTGGCACATTAACTGCTCTCATCAACAACTATCTGGTCTGTGTAAACTATATAGCTCCTTATGAAATATTTCCATACGAACTGTAAAAAATAGGCAAAGGAATTCCCTAATTTTTATGGAACGGTATGTGGGCAGTAAGAAACACTCAATGTGAACTCGGCAATCGTGTGCAAGTGAGAAATCCAACTTTAATTACTGATGGCATAAGTAACTGTCCAGTTTAGTAGCAAAAAGATCTGCTCCTATAATAGTGATTCGGTCGGAACTGATTAAAATATGTTCGCAGTGATGTGTGCAGTTCTGCTCAAGCTATTCATTCTTACAGCAAACCGTAGTTCACAGACAGCCAACTGAGTTCAGAATGCTTACGGTGAACATCCAACTTTATGTGCAGTACGGCTGGTGTGCTTGTGTTCGAGTCGTTTGAAGCTGAATCGATATGTTCCGTCCTCGCGACTGACACCGAACCACGATCTGTATGCCACCAGTTTAACCTGGCGTTATCAGTATCTCGCATCACGTGACAACTGTAGCTGCCGTCATCACTTGGTTGAGCTGACCAAAGAGTTAGCACGGACACCGTGTCCGACAGGCGGATGGTCGAATGAGCTGGAGGAATGCGGCTACCGGTGCGACGCCATATGAAATTATACCATGGTGCGTTTGGGCTTGGTGCGGCTTGGCACGTCAGATTAACGGCGGTTCCTGTGAGCACTGGGCTTGGTGGATAGGCTGTTAACGATAACAGCACAGGGCGATCTGAAAGTAACAAGGTTGAGAATTGTGAAGCAAGTGTGTCGGTAAACAAACGTAAGTGTAACAAACCTCTGGATAATCAGAATTGTTCAGTAGGTCTTCCATGCTTTTTCACTTATCTTCACACGATTCCTGTTTGTGTACTTATACTCAAAATAAGTGGGATTTATTTTTTTTAAAAAAAGTCTGTTCTTCGAACGGATCTGCAACTCATTGTCTGTGGGAGTGACGAAAAGTAGCCATAAGGACTGATGCGAATAAACCAGATTGCCATGTGACACAGTTGTAATCACAGCTGTCTGGCCGCTTCGTTAATGACCGTGGCGTAAACACTGGTTCTTCTGCTGTTTGTTCTCTCTCGGATTAATTTCATCGTTTCAAAAAGCACGCCTGTGTGTACGAAGAACTTCCGAGCTACTTCACAATTTGAACGAAACCATGATGATATTTCCAAATAAATTAAAGAACATCAACCAGGCTAAAGAAAGCAAACAGTCGGTAATCATTGTACGAGTATTACGGTCGATCAATGTCACGGTTAGCTTCATATACTACAACTACTTCACAGTTAGTTTTTGCTCTTACATTCAGCGTTCCCCTGAAAATTACGAAACGGTTGCTAGTCTAATAACCATTGTTGAAGTGGAAGGAAATGTATAGCAACAGCATTAGTTCTTAGATTCTTGTATCCTTAGGCCTATCAGTTGCACTATCTTGTTTTATTTCTGATGACGTGACCTTTAGTAGAAGGTGCACTTTCGTTTAGAAGACCGCCGTAGGCCTTTTGTGAATCTATGGGTGACAATGT
Source organism: Paragonimus heterotremus (assembly GCA_013368495.1). Lineage (NCBI taxonomy): Eukaryota > Metazoa > Platyhelminthes > Trematoda > Plagiorchiida > Troglotrematidae > Paragonimus > Paragonimus heterotremus. The sequence goes on along the minus strand of LUCH01000141.1, from coordinate 90,901 downwards.
CAGCACTTGAGTGGGTGAAATGCCTATATGATATAACAATAAACGGTCCATCCTTTAAGTTCATAATATAAACCACTTTTGGGTGCTTTTCGTTTAGCTGAATTGACAGGTGAATTTAGCTTTTCAAACTTGAAATGTCGCATTTCCTTAGGAGTACAACACCGAGTTTGACAAGTAATTTGATGGACTGAACTCGCTAGTCTGCAGCCCTGATCATACTGGCAAGTTCTACGGGCTCCCATGGAACTTTGCTAGACAACTGATACAAATGTGAGATATCTCTTATTTTGGTAGCGCTATCCTAGATCACGCAGGATGGAAGTCAGCCGCATTACCTGTTACAATGTTCTCTGACAACTAAAAAACAGGTCTTCCAATCAAACAAGTTCGTAATAATTTCCTTTAACTTATGTGACACGGCACGCGCAAGACCGCTGCAAGAACTTCAATTCAATCGCAATTCTATCAATATTGAACATCTCCGTAGTCGTGTGCAGTACATTTCAAATAGATTAACTTAGCTGTTCGACAACAGCATGCTTATAGTGAATGCAGATGGTAAACAAACCGCGTGTTCGTGGTCTTGTGTTGGCCCTTGCTTGTGTTCACTAGTCGGTGAGGCCAATTCTTGACCATGATACAGCAGTCATTTAAATACTTGCGAAGGTCGTGACCGTTAAGTGCTTTCGAAGCACATTTTGCAGTAATAATTGTCCCGAATTACATTTGCAGCACTATTTACCAACTCTAGCAATTTATCAGTTTTGCCTTCAGTCAAACTGTTTTCTCCGATCAACATCATCCTTAGCTCATTCATGAAAATATAAACCTGCACCTAACTGTGGACTGACTGTTTAGACCACCCACTGAAACTGTCGTATGCCAATAATCGTTTCATCCAAAAGTGTCAAAGGTGCAACTAATCAGTTGAACATATTAAAGCTTTTACGTACCTCCCGTAAATAATACAAAGTTAATTTGATTGACCGGCATTGTTCCCCCAACGTTATCATGAAAATGGTCGCTTACTGTGTATCTGAAATATTCTAACAATAGCCCAATTTAGAGTCTTATCGTCAGAATCCGGCTGACATGGGGGACCGATATCACAGTTGCAAATCACACTTCAAAAGTATGCTAAACGAGTAGTTTAAACGAGAATTGGAGAATTTTCGAGACCCATTGCCGTATCGTTATACAAACCTGTCAAGCTTGTGTTTACTGTTTTGACCGATTGGCGCGGGTAGCAACCACTCGGTGAGCAGTTCCATTCTCACGCAACACACCTAGTTGCATTTTGATGACTACAGCTTTTTCACGCTTAGTGAGCGTAGAAACTGTTTTTTCGCGAGTTTGGACCGTCCCTGTCTTACACGATTTGGCAGTCTCTGTGTCACTCAGCCTACGGCATGGTAAGGAAGACAACTGTTTAACTTTGATGACTGGGACTAGTTTTCAGTTCAATAATCTCCAAAACAGACAGTGGTGGTACTGACTTTCTACTGGTTTCGCTTACTACTAAGAATCGTGTTTCTAAGTCCTCCATTTCTGCTGCCGTTTTTAGGATATATTTGAAGCCTAACGAACGCAACACAGAAAAATCAAAATGATTTCAGCAAATGTGGGATAACTTGGATGACAGCACTAAACTCAGCATTTTCACGTAGAAGGACCAGTTCCATTCTTTGAAGAAACAAAACACAGGAATGGCTTGATTTGTCAGTGTTAGCAAACTCAGTCATCTCAAACTAGAACATCAAGACCATAGGGTCTGCCGTGCAATAATAAAAAAAAGTAACATTTGTATCCCCATTTTGATGTAATTATATGTGGCCGTTTATGTTATTCGCCGGTCAAATTGATCAGTACATTACTAGAGTCGTCGAAGGCTACATTCGAGGTCATTGAATCTGGCAGAAAGTTGAATTCGAAAAATAGAGGAAAAAAAGCATGCCTGTGTTTTCACATTTACGGGTGTTCCAGTTAAGAAAACCATTGACAGTATATGCTGACTTAATCAACCTAAAACTGAAACGTTCGCCAACGTGTAAACACAACAATGCAGTGAATAGTAACATGCACACGGAATTTACAGTTTCGGGCACACTTTAAAACTGTCCTCAAAACCCACCCCTCACTCTTAACCCTAACGAAGTTGAGTGCAGACCACCGTAAGAACAACTCCAAGGTCCACTGGAACCAATCACAGCAATGTGCATACTGTAGAAAACTTCCTGTACTTCCCATTGATCGACTTCTGGTGATCGGATAGTGACTGCCGATGTTTGATATTGGTGTAGTTTTCGATATTGTCTCGTACAAGAAATTGGCCAGTTTCGATCGACCAGCATGCAGTCTTGTGCACAATAAGCCACACTTAACGGACAGTAGAGGAATACGGATGGTTCGGCTTGTTTTCCATCAGCCGTCGATTCTGTTTTTATGCGGCCCATGCTCACGGGTTCATCAGAATCCGCATGCCATATCCGACAAACAAAAGTAACCATTTCGCCAGCTTGTACCACAGCTTCCACATTCGTATTGTTCAGATGATCCCAGACGGCTTCAACGTAGATGGATCTATTCGAGTTCCCTCTGTCACCACCATCTTCTGTTATATATTGCTGAGGTTCTGCTCTTACACTGATGTGGCGAGATTTCAGTTCGAAAACTGAATTGGCGTAATGAAAAAGAACGAATGGAAATGATGAAAACTCGTGTTGCTGTTTTGTTTGACGAAACATTTTAAGAAGCAGTGGACACCGAACACAAGTCCACAGATACGAGCTTTACGTTAACAACAATACTGCTTATCTTCAAGATCGTTTATCACGGTGTAGTTGCTTTAGGGAAGGACATAATATCTACATTGTCATTAAGTGTATAACAGAAAAATCTCAAAACATATACTTTGTGACACGAATTCTGTGGCTGGAATTTCTAGTTGGGCTTTTCGTAGACGTGATGAAAACTCGTAGGCTAAAATTGCAAAACTTTCAGGAAGATAGGAAGCATTATAAATGATCATGCGTGAACCATTCAACTGAAGTAAGTAATCTGAGTTCCACAATGCAATTTCATAACTATGACGGGTTCGTAGAGTTGTGAGCACATGATTATTATTCGCGCCCATGGCTCAAGGTCGAGAGGAAGTATCGTGAGGTGGCAGCCAAATTTCTCAACAACTCGGTGATTTGAGTTGAGCAGGATGAAAATATCACTTCCTCCCCAGTTTAAACAACTTACTGCCGGTGATTAATTTGTTGAATATGTTTGTGGAATCTACTAGAATGTGGAAAGCTGTTAATTCGGAGATCAAAAAGTTAATGAGCTGGTAAAACTTTAAACCACCCCAATGTTCACGGCGAACAAAGTTCCCAACGTGTGTGAATGAATGTCTGAATGTGATCCATACACTAATGATAATTTTGGAGTGGAATGCGCCTAGAAAGAAGTACCGTGGTACCCTAGATATGTATATACTGGTGTGGACCAGTACAACAAAATGCAGTATCTACCAGGAATATTTTGTTGGTAATGGTCGCAGGAGAATGATATAGCGATCCTAAGCAAAAACCAAGTTTATTCTATTTGCAGGCCAGCACGTTTACTGCATTAAAGCTACGTCATATCATCCGTGACTTGGCTGAAGGCAAAGCAAACTTACCAGGACTGCAGTTGGGTCTTAGTAGTCACAAGAAAAGATTTAAAATGGTCTGTAACGATATATCGGTGATCATACTGATAAGATAATCAAACGTATGAAAGGAAGAATTGGATGGAAAAACACAAAATTTAGTGCTAACTAGCTCTGCCAAATCCATACAATATTTCACAAACAGAAACAGACAAGTGTTTCCTTCCGTGGCCTACCATGCAATCAGTGTAGTGGATAATATTTGCTGATTATGTGGTATTTAATTAGAATGAAGTTTTAAAGGAATAATGATTACGTTATCTTTCAATCTCCGGTGAAGTTATATTGACACTATAAGTATATGGGAATAACAGGTGGTCAAGTTGATATAACAGAGTTTTTCCCAATAAAACGAATGACTTTACGCTAGCGGGCGATAACCGCCAACCGTGATGTAATTGACCTCAATATTATCTATAAACGCCGATCTTGAAATTAATATTTGTAAATTTCGAACAGGATGAGTGTTTCATGATTGGCTGACATTCCAAATAATGCTTTCAAGTATTAGATGACGGCATTACCTCATTAGACTAGTTTTTCTCACTAGCCAAGGGTTTTGCTGTAGAGAACAATAAAATTACTATTGTAGACGGTTAGCCAATTGGGTACGTTTCACTGGAATTCATCAACTAACATTACAAATGCAATAGCAAATCAAAAGTTCTGCATATCTGGTCAGACGGGAGAATCCTGTACATGAAAAATGATCTCCGTAAGTTCGAACATATTTTGTTTTTGAAAGAGATAAATACTGTAGTTGTTGATTTTGCCGAGAATCAACGAAAGTTGCGTTCGGATTACTCCAACTGAAACTGAGAGTTGGATAGTAAATGACGCCTGGAGGATCGAACCAACGAACCCCCATATCCCTCTCAGAGATGCTACCGCCCAGCCACTTGCCTACGGTCAGCACAATGCTAATCTTATCTGCCTCTCATATCTATACCTCATTGCTCAAACTATCGTACTGTAGGTCCAATACATATACCCCCTGTACTGATTATATAAAATACTGGCCGAACGTTGCTTACATTCTTACAGGTAATCTACTCTGCATCGACACTACGAACTCTCACTTGAACTCGCCCTTTGTTCGTTTTGTACCGCCGCATTGAACTGTTTACGCTACCTTGTTATTGATCTATATCTGCTGACAGTTAAATTCCATGCACAGAGTTCACATGGTTGTAAGTTGTACAGTTAGCTAACCGTTGCTTATTTATGTGTAGACCTAGTTTTATTCCAGTAAACCTTCAACATCCCGTCTTGTTCTGCCCTGAGTCAAGATATTTATAGCTGCCCCGATAGACTGCGTTTAGCCGTGAATCCTGACAGATTTTGCAGTAGTGAAACTAAAGTCTAGAAACACTTGGTTAGTTTTCAAACTGATTTAACAGCTTGCTGTTGTCAACAATTTAAGACAAAAAATTTTAAGTTTCAATTGCGTGAAATGTTGAGCGTATTTTGTTTCAAAACCAATTAATAAAGTTATCGCGTTTTTAAATTTTAGTATGGTATACGGTATGATTTGATTTACCAGTGTTAGACGCACGCATTGATAAGAATAGTAGAGTGATAATCACAGCCTTAATAGTTATCTCTCGCTTCAGTGTAACAACAGAATGAACCCACTGATGAAACGGTTTACTATCTTGCTATTATCTAAGCTGTTGCTTTTAAAGCTAATTTCCCTTGGCCATCCACCATTCATGATGACATGATAATCCATCTCATTTTGTTGAACTTGAAGGGTTTTGTCCTCAATGTGAGTGTCATATAGTTTTGCAAAGTCGATGGAGTGTGTCAGAATGAAGTTCATCTGCCTCGATATCAGTGAACTTGGATAACAATTGTTTGTTCCCTAACATTTAGGCAACTGTGCAAACTTGACTGCAAATTTGACTTGCTCACGCCTCTATTAACCAGATCAGGATGGTCCAGCTTAGTGTTAAAAAATGGTATTCTATCAAACGGTCCTATTCATGCTGATCCGTTAGCATGTTTGTTGATTGCAAAGAGTTTGTTGATTCATTATTAACGAGTCACATCTATATTAATAAGCTTTTTGAAACAACAGAGACGTTTTGTTTTACTTAAATTAGTGTGAGTACATTGTGAGACGGTTGTCACACGTTAGATGACTCAGACTCTACATAAAAGGAACAGTGACACTACTCGCAACTCAGAGCCCATTTACTTGTAAGCCCGGTGAAAATCCATCAGCTTACAGTGACCCTAGCTATCTATTTTGTTGCTAATGCGTAATTTTGTGTGCTGATCGACCAGGCCAATTTTGCTGATTAATGGTCAATTGGTACAACACAATTCTGCCCAACCGCATATGCTGGCGTTTAATGGCCGAAAGTTGATGGCAATCTGTAATGTGTAAGATAGATTGATGAGTTAATGATACACTTTCCTGTATGACGTATTCAATAGTATTAATCTTATGCCTTCCCAAAATGATTGACTACTTGAGCGTGTTTAATGACTGCGACTGAGGGATAGTTTAATTCGGTTGAAAATGGAAAAATATGTTTGCATGTGCGTTGCTGGCCCTGCTTTGGATGTGGAAATTATTTTGTTGGACGGCATTTGTATATATACATATATACATATATATTCATATATAGGAAGACGAATTGAATACAATTGACTGGACGGACGTTTTCAATATGTCTTCTTTGTTTGGTGGACCTTAAACTACTGTTGTCAGGATGCACGCAGTTTTTTACGTATTTGACGATATAGTTGAACATCAAAAAATGACGAGCTCTAATATGAGCACAACTCGAATCTAGTAATTTTCCTCTAGAGGGGTTGGCCAAAAATTCCATCTGAGTGCGAATGTTTTTTTCAAGTGTGAGTGATTTCTAACTCTAAATCAACCAAGTCCTAGACTGTTCATCATAAATCCGGGATATCGCCTAGCAAATTTAATCAAATTTGACGTTTCAACCAATCTCGGAAATCCTAGTGGCAGGTTATTGTTCAGAGTTATCAGATTTTAACTGTCTCCTATGGAGATGATCACACGACATGATCAGTACAAGCAAACACCGACTGTTGATCGTTCAGGTGTAATCATTCGGCTACTCAAACTTTCAGGTCGGTGGCTAAGGGGTCAATACGATGGTCCTATGAACGAGTGGCCGGAGTTCTAATTTTGCCCATGGCAAAGAAATTCATTGATGACAAGCACTAATCCGAGTGAAACCCGAGATCTTTTTTTCGGAAAGTCAAGCAAGATAGTCCATCTGAATGAAAAAGCTGCAAACATGCGTGAGTAATTTTTAACTAGAAGTTAACCAACACCCTGATTACTCAACAATGGTATCAACAGCATTCATATAACGTACACTTAACCACAGGGTTCGGTGGCGTATTCCAGTATAAACGGCTTCCAACTGTGTAGATGATATGTCAACATCGTGACCTGCCTATCCACTGCTGCAGTTTCAGATAATCGTGTCTCAGTTGCTCATATGTAGTTAACGGAAAGGGATCTGTCAGCGATTGAACGGTCTTTTTGCAAGACTTTGTAAATGAAAATTAGGACTGTTTTGGAGATTACATTTCACCAGCCTTTGTGAACGAGTTCTGATGGAGTGATATAACTATTCGAGAGTGAAATCTACTTCAGGCGGAGGGCAATTGTCTTGCAGATTGACTTGTAGGTATGAGCAAGGTATGGAACTGAACATAAAGTTTCACGTTTCGGAGAGGACGCTTCTACAAATTCTTTTCTGGGGATTTATTGTGATGTGTTTTTCAATCACGGCCGCATTCTTCTCACTCAGAGTTGCATTGTCTATTACCAAGATCCCTGGAAGTAGCTCGAGTATTTCGGTGTCGCTACTAGAAATTAGGCCGCAGACTTGTGTTTCCTTACGACTATTAGCTTTGAGTGACGAGTCGTTTTAATGGTCCATAAATTGGGTAAGATTGAAGCACTTTCTCGAGTTTCTGTATCGTCTGAACAACGTACAACTGACCTCGTCTTCCCAACAAAGTAGTTTCAGGAGCTTGCAAACAGACGCCTGATTTCAGCTTGCCACCAAGAGACAAAACAGGTACCACCTGAAGACAACGAAACATGAACCCATTGCTTCGAGCGTCATTTTAATCGAAGTTGATTAACTTTGTTCAAATTCAAATGCACTATGACGGCATCTACGAATTGACAAGGACAAAGTTAGAAATGAAATGATGTACATTAATTATGTAATACTTAAGGTCCAAATATACAAACAAACGAACATAACTCCACTTCGCTTCATTATGACGAAAGAATTTGTATAGAGATATCACGTACTCAGACGTCTACAGTACAGGTTACATATATATTTCATGAATTTTTTCCACAAACCGATAGAATATTCTTGAGAATAATGGATCGTTTTATGCGTACATAATTTAACAACTATGTCAGGTAAACAGAAATTTAACAATTCATCATGTAACCCCCTATCTACTATTCCTGTGTCGTCCATGTTTTACAAAATATGTGTTGATTGATTTCGAACTATGTTTCTGTTAAGATGCGATTTGGTAATAAAGAGTTAAATTTTTCCAACTCATTTTCCACCTAATTTATCCAAAACATAATGCAGAAAAATTCATCCACATACCCAGAATGGAGAGCGCAACAAGATTGATGAACCTCATGTTTCCGCATCAAAATTCTGTTTCAAACAGGCGCACATGGTTTTTCGTCTAAAAAGAGGAACACGGATATTTTCTCTTCACAAAAGAGAGAGCAGCTGACACATAATGGAATTATCACTGGTATATTTTATAAAACTATATTCAAACCGTTCTGGACAAACATTGCCGAAAATAACGAAAATAATCAAGCCATAAAATTAATGCAAGATTGTCGAAAAACAGGTTAAACAAGGTCTTAATCAAAATTTCCTTCCAAATGTTTAGCCAGCCATCAAACAGGTTGAATCAACGCTTACACAAGCACCTCTGTTTTTGTGTGATATCGTAAATATCTGCCCAAAGGACAAGATGATAAAATATGCCACCAATCCTTTGACATTTCTTGCATTAGTAAACGAAAATTTCTCTCCTGTTGAACGTGAATATCAGGCGTGTCATCACACACTGACAAGACAGTTGTGACATTTCTGGAAGCAGAAGTCCGAACACGAGAAACTGACCAATGTTGTATGTTTCAAAATTAAGCTCATGATCTCACGTTTCAAATCACACAATCTGGTTAATGTAGTCCACGGAGACAGATGTGAAACTATTTGATTCGTGTTTGCAAAAGTCTATCTCGACCATTTCTGAAATGGAATCGATAACGGTAACTGAAGTTGCTAATGCTAGATTGACTAACGATTAGCCAATTGTGACAGGGACTAGATGGCTTAACAGATCGACGTAACTGGAATTGTTCAGTCTTTGAAATTCAATTCACAAGTATTATCTTCCTTCGGGTAACATGGAAAATCAATAAAATATTTTTATTGGACGCCTTTATCTCTTCGTTGGCAAGTTATTGTGAACTGGAGAAAGACAAAATGGAAATAATTTGGAAAACTCTAGTTACTGATAAAATTTGCAGGATTAGTAAAGTGGTTACATGTAGGAAGAGTCGAAAAATACGTCTGTACGTCTGTTTCTGGCGTAAGGATAAAACGAAATACGGCCGCCTCGGTTGTACTAACTGAGTAAAACATCAAACGCGAAGGTAGGTTTGAGAAACTTGTTAAATCAGAAGAAAAAGAGGACTGAATGGCAACACATCAAACCGACGATATAAACATTCAAAGTTCTGCTCACTGTAAATTACCAGATATGGCAAATGAACGGACAAAACAACTTTAAACGGAAAAGCAAAATGGGCACATTGTACTCAAATGATTTTGGGGTTAGTTGCATCTGGATAAAAATAATCGCCAGCGTCGTTCAGGACCATCACTGCATTTTCCGAGTTTGGTGTAAAAACTTCAGTGGGTCAATGAGAAGATCAAACTTGGGGCAATCAGCCGAACGTGGTATCCGGATAGGTGCTTTGTGTGTGTACACGTTTGACACATTGGTTGGCTCAACCGTGTCAACAGCTTTGAACTGTACTTTACGAAGTAGTCTCATGATTTTTAACAGTCAATATCAAAATGAATCTCATTTGGCTGTTGAGTTTCATTCCGCTGGTGGAGTAAATTGATCAGACGATTTTAGGCCATGAGCAAAAGAAAACGCAACATCGAAGGAAAATAATTCACGAACATCCCTGTAATCCTGGTGACTGCGAACCCATGGCCTAATAGATAAGTGTACGCATTGCAACTTATCGCCTATTCATGGGTCCCAAATCTTAGTAATTTGTAGTCATCATGCACTATGACGACACTCCGAGGTTGTGGACATTGTGGCAGATATCGTAAAGTTCAGAAAGTTTGAACGCACTTCTCCCGTGGATGAAAAAGAACTGGTTTTTATTCCGCACAATTAAAAGGGATTTATGGTACCTCTATCGTTATTGTTGCACTGAGTTTTTTATTAGAAGAGAGGACTGGATGTCAACACTGAAGATCAGGACCTAGAAGTAGTTTTTTCAAATTATCTAAGCTTACCTCTTAATTGTGTGCAATGAACAAGAAAACGATTACTACACATTGGTTACCCATAGCATCGTTTAGATCATTTCATTCAGATTGTCTTCGGTTGATCACCCAGTCAGTGCATTTTAAATCTAGGTTGAGAACTTCTGAAAAGCATTGGTTTCGTTAAAAAAAGGTGCGAGATAGAATCGCAAAATTTTCTGCCCAAAGTTTCCCATTGCTCGAGCGGCTGGGGTATTTAACTGTGAAAAATCTTTCTACACGCACACGCAGACGTGATGCACATTTGGGGAGGATCTTGGTGGATTCACAAGCAGACTGTCCATCGCAATGATTGCAATAAAAATAATGTATGTTGAACCTTTTAATGTTGATATCCGCCAGCTGTTACTTTCTGCATAGTGAACTCTGATTTTCCTCATGTATCATTTTACCGTTAATGACCGCCTGAAGATATCTACCGACTCTGTCAACAGCGTCAAACGTGGATTCCTATGTACTCGAACTTATTCAGCCTCCCCTCCAAACGAAAAATCAAATTTCAGCTAGCACATGCGGAAACTAGATGGCCTACGTTTTATAGACGCGCTTCTTGTAAAGTCGGAACGTACACACCATTTTGCAAAAGGAAATGGTTGACTGAAAAATTTTTAAATATTAAGTGCACGTTCCTTATTCTGGAATGTCTTTGTTGATGAACCTCACAAAACACTGATCCTTATGCTGTAAGTGTGTTTCCAGTCTTCAAGTAAACTTGTCAATTATTGGTGCCATAACGAAAGACTCTAATAAGGCATTATTGTTCAAACCACTGGGAGCCCAGATAGCCGTGATTGTCTGTTGATCGATCTATTTGATTTTTGTCTCTATCGGGTTTGTCGTAAGACAACGATTTCAGAAGTACAAAATTGTGCTTCCCAGACAGACGGTATGGCTGATGAGGAGCTTATGTACTATAGTGCGCTACAAATGAAATAGTGACGCGTGGAACATCGCTCTTGTTCAGGCAACCGTTCAGGTAGGACACTGAACTCACACAAATCGTTATTCTACACCTTACTTCCCAATAATAATAGTGACATGCAACAGAAGTTATTCACGTTCAGTTTAGAAATCCGTTTAGTCAATATACAACCTTTATCAATTACTGTAAGTCGGCTTTGGTAGCAGAGATTGGTTTAGAATTAACTACGTTCAAGCTGTCAACCGCAGTCCGAATATATTGCGACATCTAGCATATTAACTTACTGTTCTGGTTTACTGACCCCATCATTAATGGGCTATAGGTAAATTGTGACTAATCCATCCAGTCATAGTATTCACACATTTCTATGTTATTTGTAAAGTGCTTCCGATCATTCACAGTCGTATTGTGTCATTTTTATCCAGCAGATAAATGGAGCACATCAGAGCTGTTGCTTTCATTCTGTTGGAAAGGAAACCAACATATTCACGAATCTCACCACAGTATCACAACTCAGTCATCTTTCCAACGCTAAGGTCTGTGTGAGTCAAGCTACCATTTCCTTCGTCATTCCAAATTTCTGTAACTTGTATACTGCGGGGGTAGTCATTTCGAAAGAGAAATGTTTTACATACACTAAAAATTGCCCCCCAAGAACAAAGTGGAGTTTTCAGTTCACTGGAAACTTATCTCCTTATAAGTGACCATCTCTTTCTAAGACTGCAGGTTAATGATAAACCTAGCTCTGACTTTTGCCGCGAGTAGATAACTCCACCCTACAATAACTGGAGTTGGCACCACCATTCTGAAGCAATAAGACCGAGGTGATGAAAAAATCTGCTGCTATATTTTACATTTTACCTAGAAGTGATGAACCTCAAGCTGTACTCTGTCAAGTGGTTCTAGTCGAAAAGAAGTTTTCGAAAGTGTCAATGGTATAATCTACCTACCTATTAACTCCGTAGAAGAGGACTATCAACAAAGATGTAGCTGGTATCATTCAGCTCGTCCAAGACAAGGAAGACCTGAAGTATTGGGACCATTATCGTAAAACATAAACATGATTATGTGTATCAGGTAACAAAGTGGATCACGAGTGCGTTTTAAGGCGCAGGCTGTCGACGCAAAACTTCCCGAGGCGCACATCAGACGACTGTATTTGATGTGCGCTCCTGTAGTGAGTGCCAGTAATACTTGACACGGTAATAAACAACAGTCTACCTGAACGTATCTGCCACTGGCCAAATTAACCAGCGGTATTTGAATGCATTAACTCATTGATTATTTATCATCTTAAGCAATGTCTTTGTCCTGCGGACTGTGAACGGTATGAGCCTAACATTTCAACATTGGATTTTCAATTTGAAGATATTACTATTATCATTAAAATCATTACAATAATTGGTCTTCATCGACAAGTGGAAAATCACGACTTTTAGAAAACTTGGCAGGCTGTCCTCCGTCAAATAAAAAAACCGATCTTCATCTGTGCGTCGGTCTCTCTATTGTTGATAAGTGAATATCAATAGAAAGTGGCATATAACTTTTCGAGCGTTTCCTCAAATCATGTTCATCTAAATTGTCTAGTGAACAATCGCCTATTGAATCTGTCTTTAAATGTGATGACCCACGAGTGGAGGGGAGCGTTTGAGGCTGAACTGAAATACGTAATTACCGAAATTCGGAAAACAGAAACATACCTTTCCAAAAGCAGCGTTTTCAACACCTCTGATGAATATTGTAAAATAATTTCCCAATACTACGAAACAAACCAGTCCATATGACAGTGAACCTTTCAGCTATAACGGATATTTTTATTTGGCTATCTTTCAACATTAAAAGCTAAGGTTTGTGACAGCTTATTGAAAACCTAACAGAAACCTGTTGATTGTTACGTATATAATGTCAAACTGGCCTGGTTTAATTCTTGCTGGCATTTCAAGATAGAAGGACATTTTCACACGACATTAGGTATTAGCAAACGATAGAACAAACTGTGTCCTTGTGTTTGACTTGGATTTTGACGTTACATGAACTTACCAGGATTAACCTATATTTACTGCTTTTCGTGATTTAGCGTTTTTTCAAACATTTGCTAAGTAAATTAATTGTCCGCCAAATTGAACAAAACGCTTAAACTACACTATCCCTGAAATCGGTAAACTGAAAGCGTTTTAGTGTTCTGTATACATTATGTCTTAACACAAAACACACCCCTCCAGTATAGTTTATGTAGAAATCAGTGAGTAATTGTTACGACAGAACAAGTGATACCCATTTATTTTTTCAGGAGTAATTCTTTGATTTTATTAAATGAGACTGTTGGTGAACATTCACGTTAACCACTGGTTTTCATCCACAACCTTAGCACCATCTTCCCTAGTTAGCTGCGTGGTTACTCATGTTTACTGGTGGCCAATAAGGTGTACATGTATTTTGTTGCTAAGCTATGTTTGGCTGATAATGTCGTCAAGTGAAAGACTTGGTTATTATAAGAGTATAAATTTATTGGACGGTGGATTAAAATGGGCTGTTCCGAGAGTACAGTACAGGTCAACATTGATTTGTTACATTGGCATATCGAAACGCACTAGTAGGCTCAGAGAGTAAACTGTACATCTTCACATGTGTCTGCTGGACTCAGTTAATCTTTGGTAAAAGTTGACGGGTGACCAGAATAGCGTTTGACAATCTTTCATTATAGTGTCTTAATTAAAATGTAGTTTGCTTTTGTAATCTGGGGGCACATAGTGGGACAGTTACAACATGATCACATGACGGTAACCATTCATCTTAGGAAATAAGTAATCACAGAGCTTATTGATCGGTTTGAGTTTGGAAGTTGCTACTTCGTCGTCTGTATTGGCCACATCGACTTAAACAGTTTGACTTAACGGACGACCTATGTAACAAATATCCTAACCAGCACAACTCTATTTTCTATCCTCTAGACATCCTCAGTCGTCGTCAACCGCACTAAACCTTGTTTAGTCACAAAGTTCAGAATGAAATTACCTGACTAGAACACATTCCGATTAGTTTCACTAGTTTTGTGCACACATGCTTTTTATTTGCTCAGCGAAGACTGGCTTCAAAGTTTGTTTACGATACCACATACATACACTGAACCGAATGACGTAAAGCAGGTAGAGCGCGATTGTCTGTTCATTCGTTATGTTGCGTAGCGAGCTCCGTGCTTATACGTACTAAAGCATGTTGAATGGTACGGTCTATCAGAATTAGTAGAAACTACGGAGCAATTTTCAAGCCCACAAAGTGGCAAACTTATTACTACCAAGTACTAACATCACCATAGAAACAGTTCAGCAACTATACGTTTTTGATTTCCTTCCGTGCGTTCGTGAAAGTTAGAAATAGTGGTAGATTTGGCAGTTCAAGCTGATGTTACGAACAGTCAAAGCATTGACCCGAACCACCAAGTCTATCACCATTTTCAGTTATTAAGTACATGCAAAACAGGTATATCCGGGCTAACCGCAACGGGTCTAGCAAGGGAAAATGCATGGTGTATAATTAAACGATACAGTGAGAGAACAGTGTTTCTAAATTTAAATAAGTATCCTTTGTTTCTCATATGTCCTGTAATAACGACTGATTGAACGACTCCCGTGTTGTTATCACACAACCTCTTTGGAATCGTCTTCTACGTACGTATCTCCACACTGCTGTGTGTTTGATGGGTTTAGGTGCGCCTAGCAGTGCAAGTGGTTTACGTTGATAAGCAAACAAATTATACAACTTGTTCATTAGTTGAAGAAAAATGTGATACTGACGACATCATTGCAGACCACGGAATAACCTATCCGACATCGACGTTCAATATTACAAGCTACCTTAAGCGGGTGACCTGAAAACTCATTTATATTTCGTGGAACATTCTGTTAATAAACTATTGGAAGGTGCATTCAATTCCTATGTTCTGAGCTCTTTAAGTTCCATCATAAAATGCACGTTTGCGTTCTCTGCACATTTTAAGAGGAACAGTTATAGTCTGATCTATCAAGCCTAAAGACAAACAATAGAATATTTTGAATGCAAACCACTGAGTTGTCACGAGGTACATCAGATATGTTTCATCTTTTGAAAATTTGTCACTGTAATCTAAAGAAAATATCTAAGCTTGTCACTTGTTTGTCGTGAGAAATTTGAAGATATTTTAAGATGATCTCCTCTTTGCGTCTCGTGTGAAGAAAGATTGAAAAAGCTTCGGACTGCTTGCAGTACGTATGTGTAACGGATTACATAAAAGAGACATGGGGTGCACCGACCGCCGAGATGGAATGCGGGAGCATTGGAAACGTATGCGGATCGATCACCAATGCATGACTTGATCGAACCCATTTTCTAAGGCTAGCAAACTAATGGCAAGTAGGTTGTAAGTCATCCATTGGGGAACTTAACTAAAACAATTTATTTCACGTTCGTTTTTGCTCAGACATTACAGCAAGAAACTAAGCTGCGCAACATTGACTTTAACATTACTGCCATCAAACGGGCTATGGACCCATGACAATATCAGGAGTACGGTCATCGTGACTGCGTTAAGGGCAAGTCCCATATGAATCACAAATAACTAAACATTAACCCAAAACTACCCAGAAAATTAACCCACCCAAAACAGCAAAAGGCTATGATGTCACTTACATCTACTAATTACACATTTCTACTGGAATGAACAGGGTAGTCGTAGGTGGCCTAGTGTTACCCATCAGACGGTGAAACAAGTACTTTCAGGCATATGAATTCTTCTTTAAGCGTGTGTAATAAGTCAAATCAAATCAAAAGGAAAGACGCCTAATGTTTATTTATTCCGTTGAATTAGAAAGACTATCTCGTTCTGTAAAGTGCGAGACATCTGAAAGAGGAGGGACTGGGGGTTGGGTCACATTAGATCGTAATATTTGAAACTACGCGTGGTCACCCAGTCAGTGAAACAAAACTTGAGGCTGAACAGCTCTCAGCTGGAAGTAAAGCGGCTCACAAGAAATATAGCGATTGTAAGGCTCATTGCCGCATTGAAGTGAGGGTGTATATTCACATGTCTGCTTGTTGGTTGTCTGCGTTGAAACAAAATCGTAGGTGCTTATTCCACTCCTCCTTCCGAATGTAGTTCTCATTGTCCCTGTGATCATGGACATCTACTTTGGTTAAAAACGAGGATGGCAGTTGATGTGGCTTGTCAGGCTCAAAAGTAACATATGAAAAACGCTTCCTGATTCGCTGTTCAACTGCAGCCAACAAGACTCGAGTGACGTCAACTTCAAGTACACCATTGACTGAAACGTTGTGATGTGCTCTTAACGTTACGCCTGACTTGTTCACCCTATCAACCTGCTTTGACTCGTTGTGACTGCTTATTGTCGAATTGTAAGCGTCATCTGATCGCACAAGCAACTGCTTATTGTAATTCTGGAAGTTTGAAATGTTCTTCACAAAAGAACTCCTTCATATGTACATATAAAAGAGGAGTTCTTATGCTGGTTTTTTAGATGTTGCGCTTCCTTCTGTTCACAGGCCGAACTCAATTAGTCATATATACATAAATACACAACGGGCTGTTTGGAAGCTAATGAATTTGTTTAGCTCCTCAAATAATAATCGGACTTAGAATGTCCAGGATGATTCTCGATAGATCGCAGCACCGATCAACAGAAGTAAGTAAGTACTGTGTACAAAATGGTTAAAGCCAACATGACTGTTAATCAGTAAAGTTCTACACAGAAGTAAGACCAACACATTACACCGAAGTTCCACTACAGTTTGAGGGTTCATACCGCCGGCCTTACCAAGTGGTTTGGGTCAGGGAGCACACACCGTACAAATCTGAGATATAACCGCTTTCGCCAAAATGGGATTTCTTCCGTCTCTCACGGTTTCAAAGCTTTTTAGTTTTAGCCACCGGACATTTTTGGAATCTTAATCTAAAACATCTGTTTATACTGATTTCTGCACTGAGTCAACGTAGTCCAGTTGGTTCGGGCTAACGTGGGAACACAAAGCGATACCAAAGGACCCTTAGGTCACTTCAAACTGACATGAAGTGGCATGAAAATTACATGAAGACACACAGGAGTGATAGTGAAAAATTGCACTATGTGCAGCTGTAAGTCTGTTGTGATTGAAAACGTTGGTTCGGCTTGAAGATATCTATACAGTAAGTAGTCAGTGCGTTCTCAAAAAACTAGAACATCTACAAAATAACGAACTGTTGATCTTGCAGACATCGAATTGGAACGAAAGCAACGAATACGTTTTGATCAACTTAGCCGCCTAATGCAATCATTTAACATATTTGAGAAGAACTAAACTCGAGTGGCAAGGATATGCACTATTGGCCAACTCTAATGAGGGCAGAACTAGAGTCTAGTGTTTCTTTCGGAAGGGGCCGACAGGATGATCTATCTAAATATAACAACTGCGGTCAATTGTGAGTGATGTTCAATCTATGTGAAATCCGAAATCCCCTACTACTCATCAGTAATATTTGGGAATTGCCAGCAGAAGTGCGAGCAAATTTGGTTCATTGCGGAGTTGCCTTATTAGACAAGTAAATTTATGCAGAAACTATATTGATACGGACCGGAATAAACCTTGAAAGGTGACTGTTCGATCAGTTGCGTGTGACCAGTGTGTAACCCCAGATAACTAACCAGAGATTGGAACTTATAGTTTGAACAAACTGGGCACGCAACCTTCCATCACAGAAGCAAAAGGTAATTTCGAGTACACGTGATTAAAGCCCGAGATATTTTACTGCGATACAATCATGCATGAAAAAAGATTATCACATAAATACACGAGATCACAGTCACATTACCATGCGGAGTTAGACGAAAAAATTGGACGGGAGAGCTTGCAACACACATTAAACCTGTGGGTAAACCGCACTATCCTGATAACGCGTAGGGTAGCTGGTTCCGTACCCATTTCAGGTTGTCTTTATGTGGTGAATCAAAAAATGAAACCGGTCGTCGAGTGTCTGTTTGAGTGTAAATATCTGAGAGAATTGGATACACTACCCTGGATGTATATTTGTTACATTTTTGTGTAATTGCACAGTTCACTTGTACTGGTTCAACTGAAGTACTAAACAGTCATCACGTTGGGCATGTTGACATACTAAAGAAGCCCATAGACTGTTGGCCTGAAGACCGGATCGCCTTATACCCGGTTCTGTTAAATAAGCGCGGTTATGCTGCGTCAACCTCCGCCTAGTTGGCGAAGATATTTTGGTTGGGATGTTCCATCTGGGTATGTTGTGTTAGGACAGTAGTTGGGAGTGGAAATATGTAAGCCGGGAAATCACCAGTTTTCCGCAAAAGCTGTCGGAAAGCTGAGGCTATTACTTAAATGTTGAACGAGTTGAATAACCAGTTGACATCAGAACCTTTCTTGTTCTATCCGTTCAGCAGCGCAACTTAACAACTTCTGTCCATTTCTGCTCAGCAGTACATGCCCTACGAAAGACATATTTATGGTTCAATCATATGTGACGAACACCTTGGTTTTCAGGTCAGTTACAGTACCAAGACATTAGAAGGCAGCTGAAGTGTAACTGAACTGTCTGACGAAAGTAAACCAAAGATTAAAACAATTAAAACAACGGGGATAACAATACACGATCACCCTAGATTGTCAGTTCTATGAGGAACGCCACACGCTAGTCAGTCACAGAGATCTCAAGACACAGAGAATCGCATGTGGTGATCGCGTGGTCAACATTGCCACTGTCTGCTCAGTTTGGCCGTGGTCTGAGCATGAGCTTGTCGTTAGCTGATCGAAGATCAAGTAGCTAACACTTCGTATTAAATTTCTTCAGTCCTCTTCACTCTACGAAGAGAGGGCTATACTGATTTAGAAAAAGGGTCAGATTCAACACTTTAAAAGAGATTGTTAATTAGGTGACTACCTGCCTGGGAACTTCTGATTTCTGGAATAGTTGTCACACGTTAATTTTTGTGTTTTGTTGACGAAGCGGTGGGAACAATGAATGCTACCACCAGCTTCCCATGCAACCAGAGCTCAGGTCGATATCTGGGCTTATTTGGTTTATGTGAAGTGTACGGCAGCAGGTTACATAAAACTGTGGGTTTGAGGTATAAGAAAATGAATAGAAGTATTTGGCAGTAATGGCAACACATACAGCATTCTTCATTTTGGGCTGAAAATCATGCTGGACTGGCTTGTCTAGAGCATTTTGTTTGCATAACCAATCGGGACACATTACAATCTGAAGAGTTCGGTGCACGAAATCGACATTTCCATGGTGAATTGAAAATTGTGAATCAGCTATGGCTGTAAAGGATGCAAAAACCATATGGGTAGTATTATGCGGCAAAAAGAGCCCGTTTTATGTTAACTCTGTGTTATCATTCACGTAGCAAATTTGTCGGAACGGTGTATCATGGTAGCGAGACGAGAATCAAATTTGTATACCGTTCATCAAAAGGATATAACCAATTCGTTGAAGGATCAAAGTTTTGGACAGGTCAACATACATTTCGAATCTCAAATTCGTAACATGTATTTGAGATTCATTGCTCAGCGGCTAGTTTAGTAACTAATTCAGCGTGAGCACAAAGATTTCTTAATGTTTCAAATGGTCCCACCCTGTCGGCTTACTTTCTGCTTAGAAGTGCCGAGTTAAAATAGAAAAAACACCTTGTGCACTCAATTTGTTGGGGTATAGTGTGTAGAGTGGTCTTGAAGTTTTTCAGTTGGTTTTCCCAGTTTCCCTCACAAGTTTTTTTCTCATAGTGTCCGTTCCTACAGTCAACAGCCTAATGCTATCATATGATGGTTTAACGTCTGTTCCAGAAAAGTATGCACAGTAGTAAACTACCGATCAGCCGAGCTATTGTGATACAGTTTCATGTATATCCCATCAAATCAACCATGATTTGCGCTTAGAAGTCAGACGATACACTTGTTTCACAGCTGGTCATGTATTTCGTAGAGATCTTTGCTTTCAACAACCTTCTGACAAGTGAGGTGAAATGCTGACCCAATATTTATCCTTGGTTTTAAATTGCAAAAACTTAACGGAATACTCAAAAGCAGTGTCTAGTAAATAACATCGATAGCAATGTTCCAGAACTGCTGACAGCCATCATTACCACTCAGATCGAAACATAAGGAATCGGTCTGGTGAATGATCGAAAGGTAAGCGAAAGGGAATGAATAGAGATATCGTGAGCGACAGCTGTGTATTGGCATTATATACGCATCGTGTTCCCCAACAAAAGGGCGTGGAGCAGTCAGGAGTATTACCACCGAGATAGTGTACAATACAGCTGATATACATTGTTTTGATTTATTAAATACTAACTGTATTCAGGCAAGTTTTGTCTGCCCGCTGATGCTATTCTACTCACATCAAACTCGTGAAATCCTATTGAGGGTATCCGAAAGCAAACCATTATCTAGTGCGTCAAAATACAATAACGATGGGACTACGAAAAGTTGAGTAGATGTGAATGAGTCACTATACGTGACGATCAGTTAGGTAAGCACGTTCTACATAACCTATCATCTCTTTGCGTGAACTTATAAGACAACAGGAGCACTATGTAAACACCATCCCGTGTTCTAACATTGGGTGACGGGCATTTATTGTAAACTATAAGACACTGCGCTGAGCAAATTCGAAAAAGGTGACTTCAAATACCAGAGAGCAGCATGCGAAAGATAGCCTGTTTTTATCAGTTATTAACGTACAAACATGTGAAACCGAATATTTTTTGACTAAGTTTGGTCACATAATCGTCCAATACAAAAACTGTTCGTTACATTACTTAGTAGGCTTATTGGCGCAAACAACGGAACACCCTGTTCACATCTTCTGCATCTACCAAAAAACGTGAATTGATTGGCACGTGGGTTTAAAACCAACAGCATGTATCTGGGTAGTGGGGGAGAAATCTATGAATTGTATTTCATAGATATTTTCAAGAACCTGACCCTGAAGATGTACGCGCACTAACCTAACTGTTTAAACTCGAATGAATAACAATGAAAACGATTGCAGAAACCTGAAACATGTATAAATAAATTCACATAAATATTTGGATTATAACTGTTGACCTCATGATGCTTTCCAAGAAAAACTGTGCTTTCACACAAAACTTACGAAGATGTCAGTCATTTGAATCGCCGTGTAACATACAAAAACCGACGTTGGAGTTGCGAGTGTTCTCTAGGAAGTCGCAACTGCACTTTTTGTTGTAGTAATCTTTTGACGAAGTCAACAGGTAGGAGGAGAAATGTACAGTGATTTTGTCTTGACCAATCACAGAGGTGCACAGTGAGAAACCATAGTGATTAGCGTTCACTTGTAACTAATTTTTGAATCCAACGAATAGTTAAAAAGTGCAAAACAACGTGACTCATTGCACAGATTGAATTGTCTACAAGAAACCTATCATATGTCACCGTGACTCTTCATATGTGTGAATTGATTACGTGCAAAAATTTAGTCTATCTCAATGCGGTAAGCAGTGTAACTCAGTGTAGATTTTTCACAATATTCGCCAGATGATTTTGAGCTAGTTTTTGTATTAATCCAAAAGTTACTGAAAGCTTACCATAATTCTGCTAAAATAGAACTGGGTGGCGGCATTACACTTATCCAGTTAATGATTGCTAGAATTGAATTTAGAATCACCTGTTAAACATCAGATGCAAATGTTATGTTGGATTCCGTATAGACTGCAATGCATCTGCAGGCATGTACGCTTCGATGACCGCTGATGCAGCGCACATTTTCAATAATGAAGGTCTTTGTAACCGGATCACCCTTATCTTATCCAGAGCACCAAACCATGTTCAATTGATTTTAGTCTCCATGGACTTCCAAAAGCAAGTGGGAGACTTGTCACACACTGAATCCTGTTGTCTCGTATATCAGGTTGACGATGTTGCAAAAAAGATCAGCATAGTGTGACAAGCGGTGTATTAGGAAAAGTTAGCAATTGACTGAACTGATGCTTAAGGTCTGATTGCCGATCAAACGGATCTTTGACGATGCGACTTCCGAAGACGGACAGAGACACCAATCAGACTGCAAATTTGCGAAATATGAAGCAGTGAGGCAAATCCGAATGTTGTATAAATTTCGAAAAGTAACAGTGATCGCAGATGTGATAGTAAACACTTTGCCAAGTACAACGAACTTCTTTAAATCAAACTCTGTCAGCGGGAAACATTGTCCTGTGTCCATAATGTACATTACATATACAACACAGAGGACACCTCTCTTATTCAAGTGAATATTACCAGATATTTTCCGAAAAGTTGGTTTGCGAAAGAGCAGTTAAAACCATACGACTTGCTTTCTCACTAGACGATACTCACTAGAAAAGATTTCAAAAGTGCTTTCCGGAACAGAAAATTCTAACCTGGAATAAATGTTATCGTTTCAGCTTGTTATGCTGACCCAACGTTCAGAAATCACAAACAGTGGGCATCCTAAGAACTGGAAGTCCTTCTTCTTCTACCCTGGAAATAAATGTCTTGACATTTGACAAATCTGTTTCTATAACGGTTACAATCAACCTGCCCACTTCATCACAGTAGTCCACAAACTGCACGGTTTGGAAAAGAGATATATTTCTCAGCGGTCGAGTACGCTGAAGGTTGCCGAAACAAAAAGATGCTTACATTATCTATTTCCGAAGACTACAGTACGTCATTTGGATTAACGAAAGTGAGTGCCATGCAGTCCGTTCGGAATTGGTCGATAAACAAACGTCAGTTAGAAATTCCGATACAACAAGCCTGGGATACTTATATCTGTCGTAAAACTCAACAAAATCACAAGCGTTTTGCAACGAACAGATATCGAACCCTAGAGGGAGGTATAAAAAGAATACGCGAAGTAACATACGGCGTCATTCAACTCTGGTTTGAAGACCATGGTTTTTGGTTATACCATTGCTACACTGTCAACTTCGGTGATGACAATAAAATTACTTTGAATTAAAGTTGTGGATGGGCTGCTGTCAAGCAATTCTGTGAGACAAGACAACTTCAACTGCCAGAAGTTGCGACGAGTGAGTGGACTACACGCTGATGTTCTTCCCTCTTCAACTTAGCAACTGAGTGTAAATTCACAAAAGTACTACCCCCCCAATTCACTCATGTTACGTCGTGGAGACGTCATGAATTTTAACTGGATCAAAGTGACTAGCATGCAATCTAACTCATTATACTATAAAATCCTGCAGTTTATTAGGTCAAACGTGTCGAAACGTACAACCCTCATGGTGAATTACTCAATCGAAAAGAACAATGCGGTTTTCAAATTCAAACGTACTTTAGACATTTGACTAAACTGCGCCCAGCAGATGCTTCAAAATGACCATACGTAGTGACCACAGGGTGTGATGCTTTGCCGTTACAGAAAAACCGTGCAAACGGTGACTGTCACAGCCAACCCTTGATCTGTTTTGTAGGTAATGTTTTTTAAGTTGGCTCCAGATCAAGACTGCTGCTCAAAATTAAGCGTTTGCTTCAGTATTTTCAAGACTGTTGTGGTATGATTGCTAAGTCTAGTTACCACTCCGTTCACTTCAAAACATATTTATGTTAGACGCAAACAATGTGACAGATATCCTGGTCATGGGAAAAATGAAGTATTCAATCGAAAAATACCTTCGCTTGCCTGTTAGTCTGTTCTAATGTCACATTAAACCTACCAGTTTCCCCGTCATGGTCAGTATTTTCTTCTCAATTTCATCTGTAATCTCCAGATTTTAGCTCGTGGTTGTCGTTTAACCATTTCGCAACATGTTCATCCAGCTGCTATTAATTAGAAGGCGGACCCACCAATTGTTGCGCACAACCTAACCGTTTGCGCAACCCGTTCAATGTGTAGTCCTCGGTGTACGCTTTACTGTCGATCAGTCCACGACACAAAATAAACGCAGGATGTGCATCCCATAATTCCACTGATGTCTACTGAAAGCGTTTGAAAACCGTTAGCTACTGGTCAAAACCTTTGGTTAGGGGATATTAGTGGTGACCGCCGACTGACTTACATTGGTAGTGGGCAAAGTGTTCAAGAAGGCCATCTGTAAACCTGTGGATCTTATATCAAGACAATTCCATTTTTAACTTACCGCTGGTACCCACAGACAGTTCAAACTCATCTAGTTTAGTTTCAAACATCGGTGTTTTGTATGGTATGATCTACATTTCCACCAATTACATGCTGGCCGAATCAGTTTTGTTTGGTTCTAACAAGGATGGTAATCGGTGATTACTCACACACGTACACTCTGTTTCTCATGTGCCCGTGCAAAACTTCCTTCACTTGACTAATTTTAAATATTCAGCTACTATCCATTCTCCGTCCTGTTTGCACATATTCATTTCATTATTCTTTTATCATCGACCATTCCCGCAGCATTTGTTTTGATCGATGGTTTCCTCATCTTAAGTGCAAACGAGAATAGTTCCCTCTCCTTGGTCGTAATGTTTGTTTGTAAATGTCTCCTCTTCCTCGCCGCAATTCCCATTTTACTCATCTCAACAAACTGCCATTTGTTAAAACTGACACTATACAAATGTTTGCTCAAGTCTTTTGTAATCGCATCTTTACAGATACTAATGCAAATGGCGTTCTTAGCACATAATTTACCTAAAAAGAAAATTTTTCTCTTTCGTTTCCGACAACCTTCGACAACCCTTTTGAACTCTACTACCTATGAGTTGTTCTCTTCTTTTGGTATTAATCACGGCTGTTCTTAAATATCGTGTAATATGTTAGCGCTTCACAATCTTCCTCCTAAAGGCCCGCCTTTTCCCTGGATTGACTGATGTTCACGGAACTGTTAATTCACTCGTGGATGCGGAGAGTTCCCGAACAGTTCTTCTGGAGTACGGTCGTATATCCGACAGAAATACAGTTGTCCGTTAGCTTCACAGATAGCTTCCAGCACTTAAACTGTGGTTGGTGAACACCGTGGGACCTCCGTGTTTGTCAGCTGTACGTTTACTTTCAACAACAGCTCCTTTCGTTCCTCAACGACAGCCTCATCGCAAAAAATGTCTGAAGTTTCTATTAGTTGAAAGAACAAGTAAAGATCGACATGAATCTAAAGTGGTTTGGCTCAGTAGAAAAAGTAAGAACCCTCAGAATTATACCAGCGAGGAAAACGTATCTTTTCATTTATAACTGCTAAGAGTGGTGCATAAGAAGGAGCCCAATCCACCGAATTTCAAAGTCACTGTGGTGATCTGCAGATGGTTCTGTTTCTCCAGCGTCACTGAAAAGGTTCCTTATGTGATATTCAAAAAGCTGGCGGCTGGAGACTTTCATCTTTAGTCCTTCATATCTCTGAGCCACAAGACGGGATTTGGTCAACATCCATCTTTACAGAACGTTATACTTTATTAGTTCATGAAAAAAACTTCCAACTAGCCGTTTTACTACCCAACATTTAATCTTATACCGTTAAACTAGAAAATGAACCGAATAAGATACCACACGGACGCTACCTGGTATCTCTCTGGAATACAATTGGAAGGGGGAATCTCCGACACTTCTTCTCAAAGCCATCAACTCACAAGTGTCTCCGAAACTCGCCGTGGACTAAAACCAATTTTTTTGTCTAGTTACATTTTAAGATGAAGCGTTCCAATGCAATTAAAAGAAATTAAATTTATTTTAATTGCCACTGTTCTTCACTCTGTTTTCCCGTCGGAGAGTTAGTAAATTACTGTTCATCTAGCCACTGGGGAGTACACACTTTTTAATCCGACTTGCTGTGAAGGTCACTTTCAGAACTGGCGAGGTTGGTCATGTGTTCAGTAAACCGGCTGAAATCTTGGACTATTGTTTGGTGGCAATTCAGTCTACGAGGCCTAAACTATTGAGTAAAGAAAAGAAATTGGTACGATTTTGAGCAGTTAGTTTAAAAGAACTGTGAACTGGAAACCATTTGCTTTACTACGAATTAACTTATGAATGATGCGATGAAATCAAAAAATCCTGGTGCTTAGGAGATTTCACAAATCGCTCAGAATCCACCAAATAAGTATACGGTGTTGGACATCCCGTGAAGGTAACAGACTGGTTGACCTATCTCAGCACAATCCATCTTAGCGATCACCAACAATTACTGAGTCTACTCGACGTTCTCATCCGTCAGCCATGTCATTCACTCTACCGACGATGACAGGCATAGAATAGTAAATGTAGTCTATAGGCCTAAATTCTGAATGTAACCACTTCCCCTAAAAACGGAAAAATACCGCTTTTTCAAAAACCGTCAATCCGCCAGGTACACCCTGCAATCGTTTCCTCTCACCCAGGAACCTAAGGTTCGACGTTAACCACCTCCAGGGCGCTGCTAAAAACATTCAGTCTTCATGACAAAACTAAAAATTCCTTAGGGTATCAATTCTATTCCTGGGCGACTACCATCTAGGGAAGACGTTTTGACCACAAATGATGCAGACATTCCTGACCAACACCGGATGCAAATATCCCAAATGCACACCCCAGGATTACAGGTTATCTCTGGGTTTGAAATAGCAGGTTCACAAAAGTAATACACGTGAAAAATATCCCTAACAATCACAGATACACTCGTTACGTGTTCTATCAAACCTTGTGTGAAAATTCTCAGTGTGATCCTGAAAAATAATGTTTAGCGAACAAACTCGTTCTCATTGATTCGTCATCAGGCTAAGTACACCACATTTGTATCACACACTTTACAAGGGAAATCATTAGGCGGGCAAACGGGAAACAGGTGGTTAATGAGGTCAGACAATTGATTGTCACACAGCAATCAAGTACCCATTTGAACAATGGGCCTTGACAGGCTAACAGGATCCAAACAGATCCAAAGCCTGAACGAAACGTTTCTGGGCTCACCGGGGTGGGTTACACAGATGAACTAAAACAGCTGCAGCTGTGGACAGAATACTACACCTGACCGTCCTCTGCTTGTTAGCCATAACTCGGTAGATTGGGCGAAATGCATCTGTTACATTGACAGAGTGAGTCGAGTCCACCAGGTGCGATAGTATGGCACTGCTGACAGATCTATTCATTCCATTGTTGAGACAAGCTGGGTGGTGTTCCCCGACCTATTCAAACAAGTGTCTGGTCATGCGGTCAAAATAAGTGGTTCCACAGGGACAAGTGAATGAGCATACAAAAAAACGAGGCTGCAGAAACAGGCACTTTATCTTTTAGGCATGGATGTAAACGAGATTGAACGTAAAGTGGACACGTAATTTAGCGGCATATAATGTTATACTAACTGCACTTGTGAGCCTACGCGTGATAGCTTCGGCCAGGGTATAGTCCCTGTAAGGTAACCCGATGTTTGCGTTTTTTTCCACCAAGTGCATCTGGTCTCTTTTACCTCGCTGTTGCATGGCTCTATCTATGGGCCTTTTGGATGTACGTTTACGTCGTCGCACTCACGGCTAAATTCAGCACGCGATACACAGAAAGAATACTTGCAATGGTTAGTACATTCAAGTCAATAGTTTCTTACCACTTGCCTTAAACAGAAAACTAAATAACTTTTTGACGAGCAGAGCCGCAAAAATTTGCACAGTTGATAGCATTACTGAAGAAGTGGTATTCATACGTACTATATTCATAGGAAATTGCTACTCGGTTCTGCTACTTTCTCATTTAAAATGTGAAGCACGTTGTTCGACCTCACTTCGGGCGAGAAACTGGAGGATAATGGTCAGTTCACTATGCGGCTGTCATCAGCAATTATGTTATCAATCTATCAACGATATATTCGAAGACTGAATAGTGGCCATCGTTGGACCTAAAGTGGATCCCTAAGCTACCCCTTCCGTTTATCGGTACTGTTGAACAGGAATTGAAAATTGGTGGTGAGCAGCAAAATTAGTTATTCGAAATCTGATTCAATAATCCAAATGTTTTCCCACTTCTCTGTTTGATTACACAAAATGTCAATTGTTTCCACTGGCGAAACATCTGTGGTTGGCAAAGTGATATCACAGGATTCCATGCGTTGGTGTTCAACGAGAACATTCATCGCTGAGTTCACAAACTTGATTGTATTACGAAGACAGCGTAGCAAAACATTTCGTAGCCAACTAGTTAATAGTTGCTTAATAAGGTGACGCACATATTATATGTCAGTTTAAATAGACTTCTTTCACGAATCTTGCACAGAACGTACAAACGTGGAATGATGGATCCGGCCAACCCCATCAAGTCGTAAAAATGTTAGGTTACACGGCCGTACAGCAAAGGATGTTTCAGAAAATTAGTATTCTGAGTTTCGATCTAGCCCGCTTCGTCCCTCTCGTTTTCCCTCTTTCTGAATTCACCAACATCTGGAAATAAGAACATCAGCTTGTCGGTATAATCAGATTCACTTTGAATAACAACCACAGCACCTTGGTCTGATAGAGTGAGCAGGATGCCATCACGATGGCGTAAAATTCTCGGGCTATCCAGGGGCTTACGAGTTATCAAACTTCATTGATATTTTTCAGGTTGGCGATGACTGAAGCGACTACTGACCGATCCAAATTTAAAGGACTCAAGAGTGATATCAATGAGAGACTCGTGTGGACCGCTTGAAGGAAAGGCTTCCGAATTAGACTCAAAGCTCTAATTGATCATTCAAACTGCACCAGTAACAAAAATCGGGTGTTAGCCATGATATTTCAGGTATGGACATGAACGTCTTTGCATAAATTGTGGACGCGTTTTCCTGAGTTTCCGGGTAATTGTGAATTTAGTTTCCTACTGCTAAGTCTCAGTCTAAGAACGGGCAGCTGATTTCTCGTCCGTTTGACTATTATTTCAGCAACATATAACTGCGAATCTTGATGCTCCATCATTGTTACCTATTCTGTCACCGATTGGTTTTGACATCTGTCTGGTTCTGACGCGACAGAATGAGCAGTACCTAAGTGACTGGGAATGTGATATTTCACCGGTATCGCATCCTGACGAATGCGGCAAGTGGGAAAGACACGTAAGTATAATTTTAAACCTTCATTACACTTGAACCACGCCCTAAGAAATTCCTCTAAAACGTTCATTTCCTCATGGATTTGGTACAACAGCAAAAATATCCGTTGATCACTTTGATGAACAGCGGGGACTTTACAGTTACTTACCTGTCGGGAAATTTTGATCGAGCTAGACTTACTTTTGATTTGATTGATCGCTCCGCCTCGCTACGGAAACTGTACAACTAAGATGTCTTTGTATTTCTGATGAAATGATTACAGGTATACCCAGCGACAGTTAATCTCAATTTGAGGTTTAGGGGGAAATATCATTTTGCCCATTCACTGGGGATAGGTACTTCAAGGATCTGGTACGAACCACTGCATGTCGTGCTCTTTTTCTTGCAGTACTTGATCTTGCCGAATAGTAAAAGTCGCTCAAAGCCGACAAAGTGAGTGTCAGAGTATATGAAAACTCCCTCTAATGAAACATTTCCAGCTGATAGCCTATACAGAAACCTTGTTGCTCACTGCTGCCGCCTGCAGTCTGTGTAACCTAACAACAGTATAGTATGGTTGATAGGAAACCTCCTGGAACAAAGTTCTATCAGTTTTCTCCTACAATCTTCACTAATACACTGATTGATAAACAATTGTCCAGACACTTAATTTCCCTCCGTTCACTAGGGCCAGCCATGAAAAGAACACGAGGAGCTTGCGCTGCGCCACACCTCATACAAACACTGCAGAGTAGTCGCCCAGCCAAAGAGAATCAATTAAGCTGATGTTTTTCATTTCATAGTGTCGATTGATTACATGGCAACTGTGCGTTCTTCCAATCACCGTTTCACTCCTGCCATTACAGTTCCCTCAAGTTCCGCATTCTCGTGGTAGAAAACCAAGTTTTTGCAGCCGATTGGAATGCAGAAGGCCGACCAATGGCTCACGATTTCCCCACGGTAACCTGGACAAGATAATAAGTGCGCACGATCACGCAGATATTCACGAAACATTGCTGTGACAGTTAAGTCCATAAGCTATCATTCGATCAACGGGACAGAATAAGTCGGTCGTTATGACTCACGCTGTCGAAGATTTTGATTGAAAAAATATCCGCCGTCAATATTATTGATACTGAACGGTCACATGTACACGGCCCTCTACAAGTGTTTAAAGCGTTTTTCAGCGAACTTATTTTCCTTTTCACTCTTAGTTTAATCTGAATAACCCGATTATTCCTTACTAAACTATTCACAGCTCTCGAAATATGGGGTCCATTCAAGCAGTGTAGCAACTGCAGTCAGTTTGTATGAAAATCGTATGCTAGAAGAATGACTGGTTTACAGCAGTGATCACCCAGCCAATCAATGGTGGAAAACCAGTGCACGTAGGCAAAACTGTAACGAACTGCCTGCAAAATCTGTGACACTTTTCCCTCAGCTGAGAGCCGCCAAGCCGTAGTGTCCAAGACGTCAAGTATGTGTGTATTCCCTTTCCAGGCTAAACTTTGAACATCGCTCTGATCATTTTTGTCTGGCTGAGCTGCGGAATCCACCAAGGAACGGAACACAAGTTTGTTACCGTCATGTCCAAATTAAGTCACTATTAGATTACACACGGGCCATGAAAATGTCATAGTACTGAGTAGTGGCTTTAATTACCGAGGTTAGCTGCACTATCCGAGTTCTTGCCCCATGTCAGTAGCTTGGAGCAGACGTGATTCCCATCAAAACGTTTACACACACTAGTCTTTTGACAGACAGGCCTATCCCATGGTGCCTGTGGAAGTGCCGAGGTGGTCCGGTAAAAAATTAACAGTCAGATATGTAGACCACTAGACTTACAGTACTTCATTCGTATTTACAAGCAAACTACTTTGTAATACACTGTTCATTTTTGAGTTCAAGGCCCAAAGCGGGGAAAATATTAAATCTCTACTTGGTGGACATAAAGTTA
>LUCH01000141.1:24093-56567 GCA_013368495.1 Paragonimus heterotremus | reverse complement strand
GATGCGATCGGAATTCGGTTGCGCAATCCACAGTTGTGAGCTCAGAAGAAATTTGTACAGGCCCCACGGTTACCATGGCCTCCCGTGACGGACTAGACACTCCCGGTGGTCAATTTTGTCACCTAATTGCCCTCCAATTTACAACCGCGTGATGTAATTGTGTAACTACTTGCCCTTGATTCTACTGGCTTGACAACCATGAGGATATAAAATGCTATGTAATTGGTCGAATGTTGAATAACTGAAAACAGATTGTTCGCCAAAACACCTTTCAACCTATACATTCCTGGTTTGTCAATTGGGTAAAGCTTCTTCAATCTGTAGATCGTGCTGGAAGTATATAGAACACTAGCTGACTTTTAAATACTGCTGAACTGCAAACATCTACATTGCCTCATGGTTGCAAGTACTTGATAAACTCAAAATAATACGCAGAAATTTCAGTGGATGCTGTGTTAACATGAGGATTAATGGACGGGCGAACGTGTGTGACCTCAATTTCCTCGAATATAAACTGATCTCTTGGTCGAACACAAATCTGGTGAAGTGTAATGTGAAAGGCGTGTGCCATTTGTTCTGTGGCTTCACGATCCACTCAGAAGATCTGATCATAAGGGCTTCAGACTTCAAGCTGCATAGCGACATTCACTGACTCACTCTGCATGTCCCATTGAGGGGCGGAAGTGGTGGGCAAAGGGGATATTTTCTTATGAAACATTAGATTGCACTTTCGTAGATTGCACTTTCCATTCGACCAATCTGATGTGCTAATGATAAGTTCCACCCCTCATTGATTTCTCATTCCTATTCTTTGCTCATTGGCCCTCGGCTAGACCAATATATACCATACTTGTTTCGGGGTTCGAATACTGACTGGTCATCAGGCTGACTTCAGCAGCTCTTCCCATTCAGTTATCCATGGAGTGACAACTTCTAAAACCTGACTGAAAAATGCAAATGGCGCGTTGTTTTGGGGGACGTCAAACGAGATCAACATAGCGCTCTACAGCCTTCAAGAAGACCTCAACAAGTCGATTTAAAGTAAATAATTAGGGCTAATATGGTTATCGTATGAACCAGCGGCCACCCCGTTACATGTGCATCCTTGTTTTGAAACAAATGTTTTCTTCGAACAGTCTGAACAGAGCAATTAGAACACGAACACTGGTAGATACAAGCATGCAAGCTTGCATCTATCAGTGTTTATGCTTGTTTCGTTTGGCCATCTTTAAAGCAAGATTCATTTGGTCTAAGCTGATCACACACAACGTAATTACCTTCTAGCAAATACCTGACACAAATTGCTAACCACATTATCAGTTTGTTTACCCCTACTCATTCAAATGATTGTCATTTTAACCCACAGCAGTCGTTTTTATCCGACACCTTCTAAAATGTTGTTTGTAGCTCTCTCCTATGCAGTTTGCACCGTTTTTACTGGTTGTTATCCAATAGGTAACATGATGATTCCACTGACATGCAAATATGATGTTCAGGCTATTGGTCTCGTTTCATTACAGAACCACACAGGTTTGTTAAACCCAACAGCCCAACGAAATATACCACAAACTGACAAACGACTGAGTTGTGCTTGATGCGTCCGGATTGCACTAAGAACAGAACATCTCAAAAGAAAGCACATTTAGAGCAATTTAAGCTACAAACGTTAGTCTCAAGATTAAAACACATCTGGTAAACTGAACCCGAAACAGTAACTGAAAGCATAGTTCAATTAAGTCATTGAGTGGACATTGATCGGTACTTCCTAGTCATGGATTACCGAATGAACCGCCGTGGAGTGCCAACCGGCAACTTTTGACAACGTGATCAATACCCACGAACTTCTTTTGCTGATCTCGGAGGTGATAATCCGGCGAATGACACAGTGATCAAAATGTGTGCCTCTCGTACACAAGGAATGGAGTTCGACTTCGAATACTACCAAGAAACAATTTAATACTGAGCCTTAAATAGGTGGAAAATTGAGCCTATTTCTGTTGTCCCTTCCTCAGACATATCTAAAGTGCAAGTGTACGGATCAGATGTGCGTACTGTTGGACTTATACTTGATACAGTTGTCTCGCCTCGAACCATTATTATTACTTCGGTAGTGGAATGTGGTTAGTAAAAGGCATCTACTTGTTCTAATCAGTTATCCGCTGGTTTTGCCGCTTAGATAAGATCAGTTAAATAAACCTTTGACCGGCAATGCCGTTATACGTGGTACTCGAAGCAATGGCATAACTTCAACGGCGAGTGCTTTTTGAAACATAACCAACAAAAACAGAGAGAAGGGGTACCACATCAGATACAGTACAAAGACAATACGCATTCAAAGTATTGTACCTATCCATCAGTTTTCGGTCTGTTCAGAATTACCTTCATCTTTGGGTAACAAGGGACCAAAAGAACGTATTACATCCTAATTCCAGAGCCGTACTTCTTTCAGCGAATATCACATGCGTACATAAACAGTCTGCCCAAACTTTACAGTCGGGTTTATTGCAGATAGTTGATCCCCACTTAAATGTCAAGTATATCTATTGTTGGGGTTGGACAGATAGGGCTGAAGTGTTTTAATTATTGTTAACTTTTGGAACGGAAAATGGTTGTTTTATACACTTGGTTAGTTTTAACAGCCACAAATTGCTGTTTGAATTAGACAATCAAGTTTCAAAACAGAAAATGATAAGCGTGGGTGTATAATATTGTGTATTTTACGAATTCAGTTCAAATTTCTTAAGAATAACAACAGAACGAAATGCTCAAGAGCGATCATTTTAAACTACCAAGTACCTTCCAGATCAATTTGATGGCGCCTGTGACCACAGTGAACAATCTATGCCCCGGGGAGTCGTTTCACGACAAGCTTTTGTTTACATATTTGACTAATATCTACTGGATCTAATTATTTTCTGCATTTCTTTTAGGGTGGATTGCAGTCAGTTACAGTGAACTGGATTCACTGAGTGCCAGCTTAGAAAAAATCAACAAAAACTGATAGTTTGTTAGTTTGCAGATAAGCCACAGTTTGTCAGGAAGTTTGTTTTTGATATAATCTGAAAATAATCAGTGGAAAACAAAGAATAAACAGACACACCAACCAGTTATAAGAATGGATAATTAGCTGGACGTTGCATGTAGTGATAAACTTACGCGAACACTTCTTAGGGATTCCTGAAATCAATTGCTATCGTCAAGTTTATTCATGTTTATTGTTTTTCAATTAACCGAGTCCTTCACTGGCTTAGATGGTAAGCTCTATTTGTGTGGCAGTGTTTGATCGCAAACAACGGCTTGGTTGCATTGGTACATGGTGCAACAACATTAAACCACATCCCAAGATTTTAACTGAATTTGCATTTGAGAGGTTTTAGGCGGTTACACTCATCAAACTTGTATCGTTTTTGGCATTATAATAAAGAACGAAATGGTAATGCGGCGTTTGTTCCATTCTGTCAGTACAACTATCATTGGTTAAGTTATTTATAACTCTAAATGCTATAATTACTAAGTTACTTAATCTCAGTTTTAAAACTTGTGTGCTGCTTTAGGTAAATTGTGTTGGAGTTTCACTTAACAGCTCCGAAAATTTCAGTACAATCCCAGATACAAAAGTGTATTAAGTAAAACTATTATTTGATGGTAGTTAGTGTTTAACAGATTAAAACTGATCCCGCTTATTACCTAATCGCGTTTCGTACGTGGACATCAGACTGAAATTCCGGAAGTCTCGCCTCTTCAGTTAAACTCTGGATTACAGTGTTTTGAGTGCACGTCATTTGTTAGCTCAGAGTAGTCAATGGATTTTTCAGTAGGGTTTCATTTTCATTACGACGAGTTTGCAGTAGTCATTTTCCATGTGTGAGCTGCAGCATTTTTTATGACGTATAAGTTATTAACCTAAATGTGAATAATCAACAAGAGTATTGTCTGCTTTAGAAGTTTGTGATCAGCAAAGAAAATTTTCATTCGTGATTGAAAGTTACTTTAATATGGTCCACAATCAATCCGGGCTCACGATTTGTAAAAGTAATTACGTAACTGATAACAAACACGTCGTCCATAACCCTTAATGACCGTTTTTCCAGCTCACCCCGGTTAATATTTTCATATTTATTGTGTTGTAATTAGCCTGATGACCAAACACAGAAAACGAGTCTTGTTCGTTACTTTGTCGTTCTTACGACTCTAATATACAACAGTTACCGAAATCACACAAGCATTGCAGATATTTTCATACGATTAACTCACCCGGATTTCCTCTCTAATTTTATTAACAAGCCTTTGAGCCTTGGCAAGATTCTGTCTTGATCGGGATCAATGGGATTCCACAACTGCCGAAAGTTGGCAGCTCACAAAATTCCAATTACAATCAACAAAATGCATATTGCTTGAATTAACCAACTTTGGAGAATAATGATGAGATTGTTACGATGTAAAACTTTTCTACAGTGTTGTGTACGTATTACTGTGTGTCCACTGTCAGTCATGGATGACCAACCGTCCCATACAACCCGAGTCACACGACATGTCTACGTACAAATGGGTCTAAGTCGCCCGAACAAATGAACGTGCGCATTTCAAGTGCATCCAATTGGGCTAGTTTCACATACGGACGCATACACACACACATCGACAGCTCGTATGTGTGACAACATGATGATGTAGAAAATGTCTGAAGTTGAACGTGTCGTAGACTGCCCACAAAGTACTCGATCTTCAAACGATAAACGGCTTACGAAAGGAAATCATTGCTCACCCTTGTGTGCGATATTTACTACGTATTATATGGGAAAAACTTAAGGTTAGTATTCTCATTAGAGCATAGTCAGCAGCCTACGCAAAGAAAAAAATTATTTTCATTAGATTGTATACCGTTTTGCGAATATTATTTTAATTCTGAGTTGACATCGTCGAACATTTAGAGTGAACAAACTGCCAACTCTAAATTAAAAGACCATACCAATCAAAATTCTTCGTACTAAGAATCATTAGCAAACATTATTACACTGAGCAAAATTAAATTATCTGTCTTCAGCTGGCTGTGAGATTTTTGCGTGCTTCCTTGATTTGACTTAAAACCTAATGTTCATTTCATGAGCTGCTTCGCAGTAGTCAACACTCCGGTTCAAACCTTGAAAGTGCTTCCTCTCCCAGCATGACTGTCAAAAAGTTGACTGAATCGAAACTGTCTCCACAGTTATTTCACATGACTTCCCGTTTCATCTGTTATTATCCATAGGGGAGTACATTAAAATAAGGTACATCCTCCACAAAGAACCTCTTGTCAGGGTTTATCTGTCAGCGATTGATCTAGGTTCTATTACTATTTTGAGAGAACACTACCTAACCTTCCTACAGAACGTGCACATTGGCCCTAAACTTAGCATTAACCACTGTAAAGAGGACATTAGGTCGAACCGTGGTACCGGTCCATTAGTGCCCTTGTTCATGCCATTTATATGAACATTCATCGTCGATTATCACACCTCTATATTCTTTATTCTAATCTCTTTGGCCTTCTGGTCTTCATCCTAGCAGTAATTTGATACAACTCCTGTAAACCGATTAAATGGCTGAGGATTTTATTTTCTACTAAGATCCCTTGGAAGATTTAGCAGAAAACTGATGCAAATGCATTTGTACATTAAGTTACAAAACTCAATGAATACAAGGAAGTTACTAAGGTAGACAACGGTAGCACTAAAGACTACCTAGCTTTTTGGCTGATTTCTTGATTACAGTCATGCATAAAATTCATGCATTAATTCTACTTTCCAACAAGATCACCACTTGATTCAAAATGAAATCGTTTGCTTAGCCGGTATGGTTGTAAGTCGGTTTTTTCTTATCTTACGAAAATTTAAAAACTATATTTAAACTTCTATCACCTCAGGCATATTTACTACATCTATCAATGGCGCTCGCTATGTTGAACACTTTCCTATTGGCAACTTTTTGAACATTGTTCATTGTACAGCTACACTTTATATCACTGGTTTAAATCAATCGTTTTGAAAGCTATCAGCAATCCACTAAATTCTCTCCAACTCAACTCTACCGGTGAAAGTGTCACTGTGGTCAGTGATTTGTGTAATAATGACTAACTTTTGAGAGCTGAACAATACACTGATTAAACTCTGCTTACTTAAATTTGTTATTCACGTAGACGTTATCCAGCATAGCAGGTATGAAAAACTTTATAGTGGTATGAGGTGACCGATGGTTTCAGGGCACACAGCCGGTCCTACCGGGAAGTCTCATGAAGGGGTCAGATGGACAGAAAAATGTATCCTATGACTTAAAAACACCCGGCTCTGTAGATGATATTTTTTGTGAAGTGCGCAGAGTCATAGCGTTCGATATGTTAACTAAACCAAACTCTGGATGCCTGTGATATTTACAGAATGGTTGATTCCAATGTTGTAGTTAAGTACGAAACGATGCTGACAGAACAGTCGTCCAAGTCCACCTGACGAGTCTGCAAATTCCGTGCAAGTAGCCAATCATGAGATGATATGCCTTATTAATGTACTATGATCATTGATTCGAGCTGAATTCTGACTCTCCTAGTCGGGAAGGGAATGGGGAAATTGAGTCGCGGTGACTTTACACCATAGGTAATTTATAAAGAATCAAACATCCTTGGTTACTAATCAACTCTGACACCACGCTCATCGAAACACGAGTCAGACAGAATCATTAACGTTAGAAATCCACCATATAACCTTACTGCTTCGGAAATAACTCGTTTCAACTGGTCTCAGCTGGTTGCATTTCGTGTATTGTTTGCTTGAATGTTAACTAATAAGTACAAAAGTGATTCGAGATGGTAACACTCAGTAATTACTGTGCTTGATTGTTTACCAAGAACGCTACATTCACTATGAATGTTTTTCTACTTTTCCAAACCAAGCTTTCTAGTGTTTGAAAAGAATTAATTATTCCAGAATGAAATTTCAACAAAAATTAACGACGCTATAATTATTATTAATTTCCATAAGCAGATAAATCTTCTCTGACAAAAATGAAACGTTCTGTTATTAGCTGTTGTAGACTGACAGTTTGATTTACCCTTAAAATGTGGATGACAAGGGTATAGATCTATTCAGTGCAATACATGCAAGGTACCCTTATTGACTAATATAGGTACAAGTGTAAGCATCCCGGCAGACATGCCAGTCATTTTAGTTGGAATTTTCTAAAACAGGCAAAGGTGTAATACGGTTCCTGTGTACTGAGTGTCCAGGATTGTTGATAATTCAAATTTGTACCGCACAAGGCAATAACCGTGCTGAGTGTCATACAGAGCCTGTTACCAAGAGTTCACTCAGCTACGTGAATCAAACAAAACTATTTTTTGTCAGAGTGTGTTAATGATGGTAAATTACTATCTTATTCTGGTGTTCCGTCTACGACCACTCCCTGAATGGACGTGGCACCATTCTTATAATGAACAGTACCAATCTGTTAGTCACGGGAAAAGCACAACATTCATACATCAGGCTGTAAATATTTTCTAAAATGGTACACGTGGATGAAGTTTACTACTTGTTCAGGAGATAAAACCCGGCGGTACAAATCGGGGCGCTGATTTACGTAGCTAGATGGGCAAAGGAAATGAACACTTTCGTAGATAACCGCAATCGATCGATCCCAGACCTAATTCGTTATGCTCACAATCCAAATTGCTCTTTCGAGTGTGAGATAACTGAACGATTCCTTACCATTATTGCAATGATGAGTTGTGTGATGAGGAGCACTGACATATGAAGTGGGTGAATATTGTGTGCGCTTCTCGGCAGTCAGGAGGACAGAATTGACGTATCTTTTTTCATTCTTTTATATAGTTGCATATCCTCTAGAATTTCATCAAGTAAACATGTGTAAAATATATCAGCTACTGGCCTAACATAATTCTTGTCGAAAATCCTACCAGACAGAAAGTTCTGTTCCCAATGAGTCTAATAGAATATTGTGCACATAACCACTTGTATTGTTATTTATTTGTTGTTATGCTCTTCAAAAACCTTGGCGCTCAATATCCCAAAACCCATTCACTGAAAGTACTTTTATAGTGGTTTGATAACAAGGTCCTCATTAACAAGCAAAAGTAATTTCATCACCCTTGTGTAATCAAGAACTAGGAACTCAAGCGAGATCTTTTATTGACTAAGCTCTATCAACAATCTGAATAAAGAAAACGAATTTTACAGCACCATGTATCGCGACAAACTACATGATTAGTCCAGCTTTTAGCTATAAGGGCCTTAGTCTTAAGCTGACAGCAAGCATTTATCATTTCTATGGTGTGAAAGAAACTTACGATGGCCTCAGCTGAGTTTAAAAAGCACTGACTTTTCAGCTCTAACTTGAATACCCACTGAGTACACCTACTGTCATAAAAGATTCCTCATAGTGAGGTAAAGTGTATGTTTAAGCCAGCAGGGTTCTAATGTCTACTCATTTAATCTTCTTGACTACATTGTGAAAGCAAAACACATTAACGTAGTTAGCATGCACTACTTAATAGCCCATCACTCAGCATATTCGTCAAACGAACTCTTCGCAGCTTGAATCTAGTAGTCTCGTTAACGGAAGTCGTTTGGTCGATATCGTCATCTGGATAATCGCTAGGCATACTAAACTGGAAGTCATCGGAAGTCTATTGATTTCTTTTCTGGAGCATTCCCAGTCAGATATAATGAAGACGCTTACCATTGTAATGTTTTTATTCAAGTGAGCCTTTTGTTCCTATCAGATATTGACACTGCCTGTGGAGCTACGATTTACTTGCGTACACAGTGATTTTCGTTTAATCACTTTCAAAACCAACTAACATGCATTACACGGAATATATTTAAACATGAAACAAATGGGCGTTGTTGTTCTTGTCTAAAATTTCGCTGTCAGATATTTCGTAGGGTGGACATCCATAGTCATTGAACATATAATAACATTCTATCCTACCACCCAGATCTCCCTTAGTCAGGTTAACTGTATGACAAGTGGATTGTTTCCTCAATCACCTATTTATACTCCGACAGCTTATCAAACCACTGTATGATTTGTGTTACATATATGACCATCATCAACTTCTCTTTTGTGAGGAACATGGGCTTGCGCTTAAAATTATCAGCTTCCGTTTGATACAATGTGTAATTTACTTTTCGTCGCGCTGATTTGAAGAAGCCGGCAGCTAAAACTTTGAAAGAGGAGATAGTGGATAGGAGTTACCTACATTTTGATTCTTGGCCTTGTATGTAGGTGTGAATTAGCGATTTAACGCCTGATGCATGACTGCTTTGTTCTCTAGTAACCTTGATGGTGTTGTGTGGCAATAAGGAAGATCGTGTTTTTGCACGCTCGGATAAGTAGTATTGTTCATCCAGTTGTACTGTGCCTATTGTTAAATGTCCGGTATCCGATTCTTTTCGGCCGCCTAGTTCAAATGCACAAGTGAACTAAGAATCACTCGATGTTGCTTAGTACACTAGTCGTTAGGCTGGTCGTTTGCCTTTCTTCGATAAGCTTGCTGGGCATCCACTGTGATTCCCACACGTCCTCTCAAAATGCATACAACGGTTCTGCAGACGTCAACAGTCATCCGGAACCCCATCCCATACTCATCTACATGTACCGCTTGAACGATTCCTTGTCTGATGGCATCGAATTCAAGTCCAGGCCGCCAGCTAAATGAGCCGATGGTTGCAGCATTACGCTAGATCAATTCAAGACTTCCAAGTGAACAGCTTAGTACGGTCCAGCCTCTCTGTTGATAGCGGCGAAGCATCCGCATGGATGCCATATAATTTTCCTTGGCTACTTTCCACCCTACCGCACGTTGAAAAGTTGCAAGTCATGTTGGAATTTGGCATTTTGTTAGAAAGACACCTACGTGGTTGTAAGCATTTTTACATTGCGTCCCGTTCCAACCAGGACTTAAGTCTACATTTTAAACCTTGTGCATCATTGTTACGCTTAACACCCTTTTTTAGGAGCTGCACCATAATTTATCCATTCTGTCAAAGTCAAAGTCCAGTAATTTGCCAAAAACTCGATTATATCCCTGCACAAAATAACCTGCCCGCAAAATCCTCAAACAAATCAAGCACATTGGTATATCACTTCATTGCGTTTCAATCTTTTCAAAAGTGAGTGGCTGTCGGTCGTAAACAGCATACATATAAAGTTTGATCGACTGTCATGGAATTCCATGCATTGCCTACATTATTTCCCAACATTGTCACTCAACAGTCATGACAACCGAGATTATAACTAGGATAGAATGATAACAGTACTAGTGTACGGTCAGGTGGTAAAATCACATCACTAAACTCATTCTTCGAGAAGAAAAGTAGGACGTACACAGACGCACGGACACCACAGAAAAAAGCTTCTACTTGAAATCGTTCCTGGTAAATGTTTGATTACCTTCATACTAACTTGGCCTAGGCTCTCCCAGGTTACCTCCGATTAATGCCAACAGGTTGAAACAATTGCATCATTTAAAGTTTTCATTCCAGTCTTTTTATGAGTGGGACAGTCCGCATCCGTTCTGATGTAGCCAGTCAACTTAATCAATGCTTTTATTTAACATTTTCTGGCTTACGTTTTATAAGTTGCCATATTCCTTACTAATAAATAATCTTTCTCATTTGGCCCTTGGCCTACTTAGGCCACAGTGATACCAATGTTTCGAGGGTACAGTATCATCCGTTTGTCCAAACAACAGTACTAGTTTCGTTTCTACAACCACTCAAAACATCCTAGACTCTTCTCCTTGATTATTCTTTTTTTCTTTAGTGATTTGTTGCCAGAATGTGCATTAAATCGACAAGTTTTCATGTTGCTTTTAAGGCGTTCAACCAGCACATCTCATCCTAGCTATTTCTGTCTAGTACTCTGGCTTTTTATCTAACTCTGTGAAGATGATTAGTTCTTTGCTACTTTCAAGCTGCGCTGAAATGCCGAGGACGAGTAGCAAGAGCTGGGTGTCTGAATGAATACATAACATGCCCGAACAAAGTTTCCAACCAGCAAAATCAAAGCCTTTCGACACTCGCATTTCATAATGCTGACCTTGATGCTACTGGTCAGTTTCACAGCCGCAAAACATTACATACGCTGTGCCTGAGTGAACCTAAATCTACTAACCAGTTTTTTAATCTACCATGAGGCAGTTCTCATTTTGTAGTCCTAAGTTTAAAGGCGTGATTAGTAGTCATGCTGTCGGTGTTTTCAGTTTGATTGAACTCTGGTTTTTTCGTTGATTGCTGTGTCGCAATAAACTGATAATTTCTTATGGGCGTCGGTAGTGAGTCATTTCCAAGCCATCTACCATGTCCAAAGGACAGAAAGTGGTGACGCTTCGAGTCATGGTTTACTTATCGTTCTCGACTGAATTGTGATGAGAGTTAGTGACTGACATCATTTCGCGACGTTCCAGTCTGACGGTTCAATCATTTTGATCTTTAGCTCAGTCCTGGTACGAGATAAATTCTATATACATCACCAGTGATCGGAGGCTACTGTTGCTAGCCAACACAAATTTCAGGCCCATGTTCTCATGCAAACTGAAGATGTAGCAGTAGAGTTTGGTGATACTTGGATTACAAGTTTTTGTAACGTACAATGCTATCGTTTAATTACACCATCTGACGTCCTTACGGAACGATCCTTATCTCACAATTCAGCCACCTCAAGGTATGTCATCCAAACGAGAAGGTGAAAATAAAGGATACAACACATAATCTGAGTGCCACGTTTAATATTACGTCAAAATGTTGTGAAGATGAGGGGCTATGTTTAAAATCAAAGGCATGTGGACTGGTCAGGACAGAAATCACCAAATCCTTTCAGTCATAAGAGAAAACGTTAGTCCGTACACACGAGGTAGACGTACAGTTTCGCTTTGACGTCCACAAACAATCAGCTACAAAGTTTACCATCATCTTGTTTGTTAACAATGTCTCCAGTGAACAGGTGACAGAAATTACTTCTTGACAAACGGCAAAAACTTGTTCCAAACGGCAGTCATAACCTTAATTCGACTAGTCTATATAGAGATAGGAGGAATACGGGATGCGATAATACGATACGAGAATAGGACGAATAGCCTTCAAAAAACTATATAATGACTCGAACTTTAAGGTCCGTTGTGTCTGAACCACCTGTTAGATTATATCTGGCCTTTTGATTCGGAAACCGGAAATGCAAAATTTCCTGCTCACCATTTCGGTTTGTTTCATTAAAATAAAGCCAGAGTTTAAGTGCCGGCCGAGGAAGGTATATACATAATTGAAAACTTTTGGCCAACATGACACCTGAATTGGCGGTTACTTT
This sequence comes from Paragonimus heterotremus, assembly GCA_013368495.1. Classification (NCBI taxonomy): domain Eukaryota; kingdom Metazoa; phylum Platyhelminthes; class Trematoda; order Plagiorchiida; family Troglotrematidae; genus Paragonimus; species Paragonimus heterotremus. Next base: position 44,219 of record LUCH01000141.1, on the reverse strand, counting down.
GAGTCGAGCACAGAGAAATGTGCGTCTCAGTGTTCCACAATCTTCCGTTGAAATTTTGTGGAATAATTTTATGAAAGAGATGAGGCGCTATAGCGAAAAGCGTGTTTTACCATCTCTATAATACTATAGTATTTATGAAAATGTATAATGTTCCAGTGCTCATTTTTACTATTCTTTTTTTTAATTCGTTTTTCACAATGTAACTTAAATAAAGTTTAGTTTCGATTATTGATAGTAACTAAATGGATGTGGAAGAAGATATTCCAGAAATGATAAGTAGCCATATAACTACTTTTCGGGGTACACAAGAACTGAGTTGCATAAAATGGTGAGCTTTTTCAATACAGTCATCTTCACGTGAAGTAGCATAGTTTGGTTGATGGTCTACTGTGATGATACAATCTACACTACTTCAACATGGTAGCTAATCTATATAGTGGATGAAACCACTCACCAAACGAGTGACTGAATTAACTAGAAGGACACTGGATGGCGTACGCTAATGGATTAGATAAGCATCATAGATTTGTAGACAGAAACTGTCTGCTCAAAGTTGCTCCATCGGGAGGAAGTACAAAGACACAAATCCCGCCTAACAGAACTTTTTGATCGACATCATCTGATATGCATAATGTAGAACTAAAATTTGACTATTATAAGAAAAGACGATGCGTGTACCGGTGACGGTTTCCAAATATGTCCTAGTATGATATTTCGAACAGCGAAGAACAGTTAATTTTTGCTGGCCATTGTTAGCGTGTGGAATAAATAGTTTCATATTATCCAGACTGTACAGGATAAATGATAAAACGTGCAAGTCAAAATAGTTTACATATTCCTCACTTTACGAAATATTGATATCAACCTGCTCGTACCATTATTTTCGCATGATTTGACATGAGTTCATGATGTCCCAAAGGGATGCTTGATATTGTTCAGTAAGGTTACAACAGTCAAGACTGAATGGATCATACTAACACAGTGTAGCATATATTGGAAACCGATACAGCTCGCCTAAGTCTTAACACTCGGTGAGCGAGTACATTGTTGCACCTTCCAAGGAAACCAGATCAGCATCTGTCACTGGGCCACGCAGGCCGCAATACACTGGGATGATGAGGATAGCAGAAATCACATAGAAAGAGCACGGAAAAATTTTGTTGTAGGCGGCAGTTAATCGAATGTGATCGTCAGCCCAACTATGTTAGAACGCTTGTTTGTGAGCCCTCAAATGGTAATCTTCGCCCCAATAAGTCGGAATAAACCGCTCAGTTTTAACAAACCAGAATATACGAAAAACTCACTGAGGTGCCATAAACCGGCACCGAGTAAAAATTTCCTATGGAACGTATCTTGTGGATCCTTTCGATTTTTGCATATTATGGGAGCCCAGTACTGGACTTGTCTGTATTGGCTCACGTGACCTACTTCTCAGACTTTTTCTCTGCCGATAGCTCAGTCCACTCAATAGTGCAGCTCACAATATAAACTTCCCATTTTTATTTGTCTCGACATTAAACTTGCCCATCTTGATATTCGTTTCTTGTCAGTCATCGTCACCTCCATGTTACCTAAACTTTTCTCCTGAATTACTCAACCACAGTCTCCGGAGTTGTCTCAACAGTGAGGTACCGGAGAACTTGAAGACAGACACGTAGTGATAACCCTTCATTACTAACAGGCATCCCAGCTGATTCAGGTCAATGAAGGATATCTGTTCATGATTTAGTCGTAGTTGTGTTCGCCAGAATAGGAGTGCATATTCTCTGTCACAACGTCTGTACCCCCAACCTCCAGATATGTTACGGCTACCATAGTTCTTTGTTACTTACTGACCTGATCCGATTAGAAGGTTTGTCATTGTAATTTATTCGATGCTGCTACCGCATTGATGCGATATGACTTTATCCAGGCCCTGGCATCTGAGCTAGTATAAATGGCCTAATCTGGGCAGCTGTATTGAGTGTAATACCGGATGAAACGACTTTGAGTCACAGAAAAATAATAAGTTTGTAAATTGTATAAATATATCTTGAAGGAGGGAAGGCGTGTATATCTGGGAAACGCCAAATAAGTACAAAGTTGTCGTTAAAACAGTAGCAAGTTTTTTACTCAACAGCCAAGAGGAAGTGTCCACTAATGATCAAAGCCGTATTGTCAAAACAGAGTAAAAACACATGCCACCAAATGTTAAATTTCAATTTACTTTCTTCAATCGCTAAAGTAAAACCAGTAAATCTCCCATACTTCGACCTCAAGTGAGCGGACTTACCAAATATTTCTGACCTTTGGCGAATTAATAACGCAGTCGGTTCCACGTTGAAGATGTAGGACGCGTCAGTGCGTGTTACAAAAAAACTGGCTGATGTTATCTGCTGGACATCGTTAGCAAGTAGCTCTGCTCCACTGGTCATTACATAGCAATAGCTGGAACAATTCGACTTGGTCATCTAGGTGACCAATTGTTAGGACATGTTTTGTTATCGATGAAGTCGGATTATTCCAGCTTGTTACAACAAGCAGGTCCATGGTCAAGTTGATTATCACTCAAATTCGGTAGCGGCCTTCACAATCACAGGATTTTCAGCCGACCTCTTTTGCACAGAGGCACTATACTCAAGTTTCATCCGTTAGGTTTCGCCTGTGGTGTGTATCCTTGCCGAGGCTGGCAGTAGAATTCCGGCCACCCTTTCATGAGACAACCGTGTTGGTTTTTAATATTGCAGTCGGCAACCACTTAGCAGTACGCTCTGCCACAGGACTATGTAAGCACGTACTTGTTCCGCCTAGGTAGACCTTATTGAAATCGCAGTTGAACAGATGCATTAAGTGAGATCACGATTGATCTGTCAAGTGTGTATCACTCCTATGGGCAGCCAACCCCCACGTGTTAAACGGAATGTGCAACCGTGGAGCTGAATTGGTAAGATGCAACGTGCATGTGAGTATGCGGCTCACAATGTTGACAAAGCCATCATCTTTGAGCCAGATTCGCTTAACTGTATTCTTTTTCTCCCCATTGCAACTTCATGCTTTTAAATCTCCATTCTAGATGAATTAATTATTCCGGTTGACGGTTATCCACCAGCATGTTTCTAACGAGCCTTTCTTCCTTCTCAAGTCCACTTGTTGTGTCTATCGCTGCGGTTCAGTGAAATCCGGTACCTACTATTTCCCGTTAACAGGTAATCGGTGCAAAACTATAGAACTGTAAATATTTAGGTTCACGCTAAACAGACGCCAGCAACATTTATCGTGGCTTCTGGCGACAAAAAGTCTGAGGATGACAAAAAATTGTTGCCCATTACATCAGAAGGTACAGTAACGCTTGAGTGAATAGAGTGTGAATCCCAATAAAATGATGTGAAAGACATTCATCCGTGAAAATTAAAATGCCGCCTGGGTAGCGTTTTGAAGAGCACGGCATGAGAAATCCTTTCGTGGAATGGCTTTCTGAGCATTCTTGAGAATATATCAGTAAGTATATGAACCATAGAGTCACCCATGACTAAACCGTTAATTTATCTGTATTTCACATCTCGGAATTCAAGTGGAGTGCCTTTCTGTGCAAGTAAAACGAGGTCCCGATAAAAATGTAATAGATTGCACAAACTTACATTCCGACTGGATGCAGACTGGCATAAAAATTAAGTCTAACTCAGTGGTAACTTGACAAACAAAGAGTCAGCCTCAACAGAATATGTCTTCCTAGTACTTACTGGATTGTTCCCCAATACTTTCTTCAGCTTGAAACACTTCCGAACACACTGAAGCATAACAATTCGCGAAGCGGTTTAAGGGTATCCACTAGCCAACACGTAAGCCTGAGGTATGCGGAATTTTCCACGGATAATATCATTCATAAAGAAATACCCGTCTTGTGGTGAACCTCTTGCTTTTGGTGTTCGATTGTCTGTTGGTTTAAGTTTCTTACACTAGACTCCAGGAAATCGTCCATGCAGCCTCATTATTTGTAGTTGTCTGAAAACTATTTTCCAGTCAGGGAGTTATGGTCACGTCTATAATTTCCTTACATAAGAACATATCAGGTTCATTATGATCACACAGTTCACTTTATTATGGCAACTCCAGAACTTCCCGTCTTGTTTGACATAGAATAAATCAGTCACCTCTTTGTATTTAATGGTGGTTCTGTAGTGATCAGCCGGAAAAGAATTTTAACGTTTTGGAATAAAAGAAATTCAGGCAAAATGTAAACCAGGTTTGCGTGAGACAAACTGGCATTTTCCAGCGGGACAGAGCAAATCCTTTAACAGATCACACTGGTTTTCAGAGTGAATCGGAAGCTGCAAGCTGTTTTCATATTTTGGTGGTATCATGAAGTTTAGTCTCAAAGGAGTATATCCGATTGGGCCACGGTACACTGGGTAGTTGAGAGATTAGACAAGTATTTCAAATAACCCGTAGGAAAGGCCAATACGTTCTAGCCAGGAGAAGGTGACTTTTACAAGTTCTGAAGAAATACATTTCACCAAACCAAAATGAAGACAATTTAGATCGTGTTGAAACTACAGGGCGAATGAACGCTCCTACAAACACCAAATAAGTCATGTTGAATGTACATCTTGATAGAATTGGTGCTTGATTCAGTCCAGTGCAAACTGTGCTCAGTAGATAAACACGTCAAAGTGCCTCTGCTGCACCCAATACGTGTCCACCGGACTCAGCTGGTAGCATTTACCAAGGTTTTACATTTGACACATTGGTTGAACAAACCGAAAATGAGCAAACGCCCTTGACGAAGACTTGTCTTTACAGAAAAGACAGGTATCAGAATAATCTGTACAACAATTGTATGCAGGTTTTGTTAGTCAGTCATCCGAAAATACCCAGTATCAGGACCATCGGGTAATCACAGACAGGCAGTCAGATCCCAAATAGTATCCTCAAAATCACTGCTACACAATGTTTCAGAAAATGCTCAGCGTTTAATGTGACGGGAGTAAAGAAAGCTTGGGGCTAAGTGGAGAGGTTCTACTCAGCAACCGAATTTTAATTTCCTTAGCCGTTGCGCTTTCTTTTGCTCATAGGCTGAAATTGATCAGCCTTTTCTTGTGGTTGGCCTGCAAACGAGCAAACATTCACCACAACCCCAGAATAGGTTGAGATAAAAAGGGCTGATCGATTTCAGCCTATGAGCAAAAGGAAACGCAACGGTTGGGGAAAGTAATTCACGCACCTTCCTGCAATCTCGGTGACCGTGACCCCGTGGTCTAGTGGATAAGTGCTTGGACTATAATCTGCCACTTATCCAAGGGTCGTGGATTTGATTTTCTGGCTTGCATGGTGCTGATGAGCCTCAACTAGGTCGAAACAGCTGTCCTCCATTTCACTGATGGTCACCGTTTGCAACGTAATTTTGCGTAGTAAATGACGTCACTTGTCCCTTCAGAACCGTAGTTGGCTTTTTAAGAAATGTTTGGGCTGATAAGTAGGCAACTGTGAATGACTTTGCAACATTTTTAATCAAAATAGGTTAATGTCTTAATTGCGTTGTACAGTGTTTGTTTTATATTCGTATTTTTATTAAGCGAGCAATCAGTTAACCAACTTAATGCACCGTTACCAGTGTGATCATCAGTGAATAGTACAAACTGTTGCAGGGAGAATGATTTTGTTCATTCGGGTGGTTCCGGTTTAAAAACATAATTACTACGTCTTTGTCATTCGTGGGATTGAATCAAATGGCGAACATCGGTAAAGTTAACTCACTATAGGTTAACTCACTAAAAGGACCTGAAACGCTCAGTGTGAACATTCAGACGCATCACTTTACCTGAAGGTAATATAAATATATGGTAATTTAAGCCGTATACGGAATTGCGATTTCAGTCGATTCGTCTACTTGATGGCGTGCCTGAGGTTACTTGTGGCCTTGAATTAATTTTGACTTTCAAAGAGACATCCGGTGGAAAGTTGTTATGTGCCCCCCATTTCCTGACTATCTCTTCACTAGCAACACACCTCTCTGTTTATATAACAAAAAAAACTTCTAAACAGAAGGGTATCAGCTGAAGCCACAGCGATGATACAGTCTGATAGCTATACTGGCTCTATTATGTGAGAATGAATACAGAAACGTTAATGCTCGAACCAAATAAGTAGATGATATTATGCTTACCTTTACGATTTTCGTTTGTTCACAGAACCTGATAATCAAAATACAAACATTTCATCACCATATAAAGTGACGTCATCAGTGCGTAGATGTTTAAGCCCACAGGAGTGCATTTTGGTTAGTTTAATCTCGATTAATTACTGGAAACAGCCGAATTGGTTGCTTCTGTCCAATCTTTTTTAAAATATCCTGAAAAAGAGAACTGAACCAAACAAGTGTCGAATTTAGAGGGTTTGTGACAAAATACCTCAGATATTCATGGTACTCTTCCTATTAAATATTTAGCGGCCTGTGTAGCGTCTATCAACGAATTGGTTGGTCGCACTTCCATCAACGAATCAGTCATGTTCCATCTGTCATGTTTGTTTCTTTTTCTTCATCAGATTAGTCGTTCAATCCGGTTAATTTAGACCAGGAGGTATTCAACGGTCAAAGTCACTGTTCCCACTTCTTTGATCAACACAGTCATCATCGATGTGGAGACGTAGGAAGGTTTCTCATTGTTTTTTATTAATAAACCCCCATGAGCAGCTTTCCAACTTATTGAGTGCAATTATAAACTAGAAAAGTAGTGCTAAGCTAGCTAGAATTTATAAATGCAAGTCCTGTGCAACAGTCGGAACATTCTAATAAGTTCAAAAGTGACAATTTGACGAACAATTGTTTTCGACAGTTTTTGCCCAGGGCAATAAAATTACATAGGTTTTCATCACGACAACTTAATACAAAGCCCAATCAACTAGTGTATGGAATTTAGTAGTAGCCTTTATTGTCATTCGTTAACCTTCGTTTCTTGTTCTTTGCATCTTGTCTTATGATGCCTTAGTGCAACCTATTTAATCGTATTGACTTGAGAAAAAATATGGAGGACAACTGTTCATCACATCGTTACTCTTGTGCAGCATTTTAAACTGCTATGACTTCGCAAGGTTTGGTACCAACATTTCAACACGCGGAATTTGTGATCTGTTCCCATCGCAAAACCACGTTGGATTCTGTCTGCAAACACTCGTTCTATCGATCCGACAGCCGATCGGTCACTGGTCAGATAAGTCAGTAAAACTTTTATGCGCAATGTATCTTTTGAACACATTTCGCTGAATCTAATCAGGTGCATACTGCAGTCATGGGGTTTGCGTAGCAAAGTTCCCTGAGCCTTGCAAAGTTAAATGACAACATCTACAAACACACACGCACACATATTAACGCGCATCAATTACTCGGGCAACCTGATACCGATGAACAAGTCTTACTGGAGGCAGAGAGGTGGCTTCCATTTACTAATTGCTACCGCCTCCGCAAACTGACTAGTTTTGACTTTTGTTGCGTAACCCATCCAAAAGACCTCCAGATCTCACGGCCAACTGATCATACTGTTCATTACCACCCGTATCTCAACAACATGGCTGTAAACACTGTTACCGCCCGATCTAATCAGCTTAGTAAATTCGCCCTACAAATGTCCACTTTCCACTCATTCAGAGTCTTCACCACCCGTTCGTCGGAAGTAAGCCGACTAACATTCTGCCGAATACCTTCGCTTAGAGGTTAATCCGCGGGCAGATATTGTGTGTTTTGGACTCAACCTTTCACGCAAAGTCCATGAAAGGAACCGGTTTTGACCTTCTGTTCTATCTAGATTTATACGTTACACTATCCTCTAACTATCGCTGGTATCGACGTGACTGAGTTTTCGCAGTGTGAGTATTTTGTGTGTGATTGTGTTGGACTGAATGTGGCAGGTTAGCGGTCGCTTATTCATTCAGGCTCTGAAGGTACACTGTCTGTGGTAAGCAGGCCTGCAAAAGCGGTAGGATGCCAAACTATTTTCTATGTGATATTCATACTCACTCAGTTTGTGGACTGCTTCCAGTTTTAACCTACAAAACTTTGATATGAAACCGACGTGAAAATTCAAGACATGTTTGTCCAATCTTCGTAATTGCAGTGAAGTCGGAATATAACCAGAGTGCGCTACAAAGTCTGTTACTTGGTAAGCGCTTCAACTGTCGCCACAAATTAGACACAACGCATATTCTAACTTGCCTAACACTCTGAAAACACGTCTGCTAGTCAGAAAAGAACTACAAGGCCGATCGAAGTTAGTGAGCAAGCATTGTGTCTACAGCCGTTTGGCAGCACCGATGTTGATAACACAAGACACTGATAGCCGTTGATATGTTGTTCCGAGGCTCGTTTTATTGGGTGAACTATTATCTCGCCCCCTCATAACCAAGATCAGTCAGGCAGACCTTCGTAACCAAGCTACCCAAAGTTTAAGATATCCGTGGAATCGCAGCTGATTCAACTTGTCGAAATGAAAAAATAAGTAGGGTAATATCCGATCTATCCAAATCGCAAAACAAATACCGTACATACGGGCACCAGCACGCCTGGGGTTATACTACTGAACTCGCAAATAGTTGTACGTCCAGTCTACTTGAAAAGAACAGGACAGAATGGAATTTTTAAAATTTTCTAAACATTTTGATTATTCTGATGTCTTTTTGACTTGACTAAAAGATTACGGAAGGCGATGATTATAATCACACCCTCCTACGGCACCCGCGGCGGGTTACCGACTTCCAGAAGCCAACGGCGCTTTATTGCATAGAATTGATAAGTCACATAAAGCACACCCTGACCGAAGCCCGAAGAATTGAACGCAGGAACAGGAACACCGTTATGCACAATGTAACTGATGCAAAAGACTCCGACGATGTTAGTCAGTCAGAGTGTGATCTGGGCCAGTAGAGCTACGTATAATCATTTACTGGTCTCCCTGATCTAACAGATACCGGCGTAAGTCGTCAGCCCCGATCGACTTATTCAGCCGCACAAAGTGCACCTAGAATACCCAACATGTCCCTCATGGAAAAAGAAATGACAAAACAAGCGCACACAGTACGTCCTACAGCCCGTTCGCAGTTGCTTAGTGAGATCAAATACCGTCATGACAGACTAAGAAACGGCATATTTAGGTGGTGGCAACCGTATACTACAACAAAACCTATTGCAATTGGTTCTGACTTTCACGTAGACGCTAAATTTGGACACAGGGTCCGAAACTCCGACTCACCGCTGTTCCCTATTAAAATGGTGGCCCCAAGGTAAACTGCAGCACACCGACTCAGACCTTCTTACTCGATGAACCTCCTCGAGTGAATTTATCTGTTCTGCAAACTGTTTGTAATGAACTTGCCTTTTGTTATTCCTTTTTATCAGTATGGCTTCACTCTTTAATAAACCGGACGAGCTTCGAGACCTCTGTTCCTGACGATACCAGTTTATAGTAGGTATCAAGGAGACCCAGTGTAAGGATGAAATGGGGGTAGTGAATTGTTCATCTCCGCTATGACAACACCTCACAGTGACAAGAAAGTCTGTAATGGCGGTGGTGCAATCCCCATTTTAGATTATATCCAAGACTGTCAAGTTTTTTACGATAGGATTCTACTAGATTCTTCAGAATCAGTCTGCGAAGTAGTTAACAACACTCAAGACTTCATTGGTTTAACTGGTGTGAATCGCAGATCACCTCCTGTACAGTGGAATGCCGACACGTCTTAACGTAACATTTTCCGTAGAATACCATCTTTAGGTTACAATCAGACTTCAATAAGTTGCAATTTTCATTACTCTGGGAGGTATTTCATTGACCCTTTAGTTAATATCGCAATATCCTCCTTCTCTGGGGAATACTTTCAGGTAGTACTGGAAGATGGACCATTTCATTATACCCAAGGTCATACCAGATGGTGATTAAGCTAAGCACCGTCCTGTCCTGATTACATTCTCACCAAGGAGGTACATGTAATAAGCAACCTGAATATCACAACTCCACCTAGCAACAGTGGCCATGAAACCGGCAACACACTTCCGAAATATAGATAGGTAGGCCCATCGGAAGCAGAATATCTCGGGGATGAAGACACGGCTCAGCAAGGTTGAATGGACTGGATCTAACACCACACTCGGTTCAAATCATCATTGGGAGCTCATCGTTGAGGAAATCTTCAACGCCGTTAACAATTGTGTTCCAATAACGTGTCACGATTCGGCGAAAACCGAGAACCTCAAGAAATAGATTTATACGTTTGCGTTCATTGAAACGTTCAACGTCGAACAACTAGGTCACAGCCAACTTGCTTCTGTCGACTGTGAAGAGTGACCTAATCGTGACGCGGCTGCTATCAGAGGGGATTGTTTTTGCCATCAATGCAGTCTTATTCAGAAATTGTGGGCGAATCCCAAACCACTTTACAACGAAGTCGCAGTACAATTAACAGACAGTTTGTAATTTTCTACCTCCAGTGGACTTATCGATGCAGATGTAGAGGAGTTCAACACACTAGGTAAAAATTACATGAGTTTGCATAACTGAAAACCGCAGGCGACTTCTACACGCACAGGCAACAACTTAAAGAAATCAGCTCAAATTTTGGTTCCAAATCTGAATCAAATTATGGAACCCGATAAACCACAAATCATCAGTTTCAGGGTTGGTATCATCCATTGTCTTGAAAACTTGTAAGACCGAATTAACGGGACCGCTTGCGATACACCTAATAATTCTTTGTCAATTAACTTTTCACCACTAACCGGGGGACAGGTCTCAGTTACAAAGATGAATGAAGAGATAACCCGACAAACAAAAAGAAAAGTGACATCGTTTTCATTAGCTCCTAAAGTGATTGGCAGTTGACTGATTGACTCTTCGAGGCCAAGATTATAAAATTATCATCAGCGTGACCCATGGCTTCTGTGAGGACTCTTTACGCGTCACGAATCTACCGATTGCTTGTAACTTTGAACGAAGGCTATCGAAGTATAATTAGCCTTCGTCGAGGTCATCTACTCCATCCTGCTGTATAACCCCCACAGTTCCGTCTTAGAGGAGTATTTACTCACGTGGCTTGGAGATTATCTCACTGAACCTAGGTTCGACGTCATAGCGGATTAATAGCCGCCCGAGTGCTTACCTGCCAACAGCGGCGCTCCTTACAAATTCATCTCGGGATTTTTGATGTTCACTCTTTTCGTCCTTGGATTAACCAACGTTTCCAAACTACCGATATTGTTCTGCATCGCTCATACAAAACTCTGGTAGGTCCCAAAGTGTCCGGAAGACGAGATGATCCCACAAAACGATGTGAACCGTGTAGACCGGTAGTTCTTATAAAATAACCTGACTCTTATTGTCAGCAGATGTAAAATCATGCACGTTCACCATCAAAATTGTGTCGATTACTGTAATGATAACAGAAAATTACTAGTGTCAATATGCAAACGAGGGCTAGGGACCCTAGAGACCAACAGTTTGAGTCAGTCTAAAAATTATACAGCCGTGTCTAACGAAAGCAAACGACTTTGATTCACTTCCAAAACATTTGTTGAAAATGTTCGTCTTGCAGTGTTTCAGAATACAATCGCCATTCAATCTGCCCACGTGTGAAATTTAACAGGCAAGCCTGTTGTTCCTATCTTTAAAAACCGAGACTTATTGAAAGGGTTCAGAGACAAGCCATCAGAGGGGCTAGTAGAACTAGGTCAATTCTCAGTGAAGTACACACACCTCTGGAGAAACCTAATTTTTCCTCACAAAATACCCCGCTCACTGGGTCATCCACTAGCACCTCTGCCCCTGCTGAACAAGGATAAACCTCTAAGGGGTCATTTACTGAAATTGGGATGTGAAAAGGGCAAGACCTTCATACTGAGCTGCTTCTATGTTTGTGGTCTGTTCACACTGGAAAGCATCATCAAACGTTATAGTTACGAATGAATCGGTTGGGCGGTTTAAGATTGTATTCAACCGATACATATGTGGCATGCAACCTGCATTACACGTTTCGTACTGGCCTTTCTAGCCCAGTTCCACATGTCATTTACTGCGCATACCTTATGGAATGTTGCTGCACTGTGCTCCTGTGTTTTCAGCTGATATGTTCGCATCCCGGCAGTTTCATTACAGTTCCCTTCTATTTACTTCAATTCGCTTTTTTTTACACCGTCCAACACACGTTTTCCTCAGTCAACATGGCGACAGAAAAGGAAAAGTAGAGGTATTCTTGCCTCTCGTAAAAACCTGTGAATCTGCAACTCAGCAATTCCGATTAATCGATACACACAATCAAAGAAATGACACTGACCCTGAAATCTCACACCACAAATATCAGTTTATTTTGTGCAGTAAACGTGGATCATTGGGCTCGGTTGCTAGAACTATGTTCTGGAAATGACTGGCCGGTCCAACGTTCGATTGTGAATGTTGAACCTGTTGTTTGAATCCTCTTCAGAAAAATACGCTGCTGATGCTGCTATGCACAAACGACCTCGTCACAGCTTAAAGAATCTCAACCACGCGGTCACGCATTTGACCAGAAAAGCGACTTTGTTCCACTGTGTGTCGTTTTCACCAAATTCAAGTATACTACCTTTTGTCTCTTTTGCATTAACTAAACTTTTCACCTCACCGGAAACATCGGATGCAAATAGCAATTACACTTTTTGGAAAAAAATGTACATTAATCGCCCGATCACTCTAAAATTGTTTATAAAACCACCATTCAAACGAAGTTGTTTGTCGCTTGTCACCCTTGTTTCGCTAAGTGTTAAATGGATCATGGGAGGTTGCATCATAATCTAGGAAAAAATAGCTTCTTCAGCGGCACAGTGAATGTTCTAGTTACCTCTTCCCATACTGCATTAACTACGTTACGATTAACAGTTGTAAATCATCACCCACTGTCTGTGACCTTACCTTTTATGTTTAGGGTATCCGAGCAGTGCACTGTTTTTAAAGTCCCGTTGGTGTTTTCCTGAATCAAACTCACTGTCAGCCATACCTAACTTTAAAAACATCACAAGAAACAAACCAGTACTACTGAAAATCTCTAAGAGTGATCGATTAATATTAAGAACAACCCAATTGCGGGTGACTAAATCTACACAAAAGTAAATAAAATTGCACTGAATTAACCTACTTTAACTGATGCTTGAACCGTCCTCCAACTTTGTAAATGCTTTCATTGTTAACACCCTCACTGTTATTGTGTGAAGTTCTCATAAACCGCCTGTGCCTGTACGGTTACACCTTTTCTACATCACACCAGATTGATAGTTGTTCCACTCATCTAGCCTCAGACATTTTTCCTCATCTACAGTCTCTCCATACAGCACTCATATCGATTACTAATAAGTAGTTTGGCAAATTTCTGATTTTAGATGTGACCCATTTGTGAGAAATTAGGGCTTTAACTGGATTAGAATCAGTGACAGAAACATCATGTCTCAACGCGTCAAGCGCTCTACCAGCTGAGCTACGAAGCCACGCCAGGAGCTCGGAAAGTTTTACAGTTGGGTCCCACTTAAAATCATAAAGATTAATTTCAAGTTGTCAAGTTTCATTACCAACGTTTTGTCGTTTATTTCAATGGTCAATTTTATTTCACAGTATGAACAAAAGTGCGTTGTCATAACGTTTCTTCGTCTTTATTTATTATTCAGTTTAAAACTCAAAATGCGTCTTTTTTGTCTTGCAACGCAAGAAGTTAAAGGGTTTGCATTGACATTTTTGCAACTGGACAGTCTTAATTAAGATGACTGATGTGTAGTAGCAAAATTTGATTCTTACATAGATTGAACATCACTCACAATTGATCGCATGTGTCGCATTCCCATAAAATTTCCAGTCGGCCGCTTTCAAAAAGAACCACCAGACTTGAGATTCGCTCTCAGTAGAGTTCGTCAGGCAAGGAGATGCACTACTGACGAGCTCTAACAAAAACGAAACTCGAGTCTAGTGTTTTTTCAAAAGGAGTAGACTGGAAAGTATATGGGAATGCGACAGCTGCGATCAATATGAGGTGATGTTAAATCCATATAAGTTAGGATCGCCTTATGACCAACTTTCCCACTGCATTGAAAGATGGCTACGTTGACACATTCTACTTGGATGACATTCACCTACCAACAAAAGAACGACTGTTGGTTGGTGATACTCAGCTCTTCTGACACTTGATGGCACAGTGCGAATGCAAACAGAATACATCTAGAGGTCAACTGCTTTACCCCACATCTAAAGGGAGAGAGATCGTCTAAACGTGCTTAATCCTTGATCACTATGTTGTATTACCATTTACATTTTGACAAATTGTAAGCATATCACATTTTAAAAGTTGCGTTTGCATTTCATTCCAGTGTCCTCAGATGAGGAGACGGGGCAAACGAAACTACTCTAATCAACACATTTGGAATCCCTGCTGTCTATTTTGCTGAAGACCTTGATTTTATTAAAATGAAACACCGTAAATATCAGTTATTTACGTTTGAAGGTTTAAATACAAGAGCAATGAAATTCGAACAATTACTGTAAGTATCCGTACTTCCAATAGCGTTTGCAACAGTTCTTCTTATACTCATTGTCAACTCGGTGGTGAGAACCAATCGGCCTCACTGAAGTTTTTGCAGAATTTCGGTTCCCCGCTTTAAATTCACCCCCAGCAGAAGGATATGTGTAGACGGTCATTGTAACAGTTCCAGCCGCCCGTATCTGTGAAGTAATGATCTGATCGAGATAAATGTTGAACTTGGCAACTGTAAGCTGTAATCCTTTGACCCGACATATTACTCGGTGAAGCCTATCAACATGTTGCTGAGTGTCTGTGTAGAAATCTTCACCAAAGCTGAAACACATCGGTACTGCGACAAAACATATATGTACAGTAGCCAGAAGGTCCAGCTTTTCAAAGCAAGTTTACACCCAGTGAACTGAATTGCACGCAATGTTCAAGAAACGGGGTTCAGTCTGGCGAGGTCCTGAGGGAATGGCAGACTATCATGACAGTTGATCAGTTAAAGGATCATGGATGTTCAATGAATGTATAATTGATTGGTTAAAAGTAAAAGCTATGTAGTTTTTCCATTTGATCCGCCTAGGCTGAAGGGACTATTGCAGTGCAACTACTCCGAGTAGATTTGTTATTAAGCAACACTTTGCTTATACAAAGCTGAACCAATTTAACGAAAACAAGTCGGATGACGTTGCACCACGCAGCCTGCACCGATTGTTTGTGGTGGTTACCCGGATAGTATGTTAACACTAGAAGATAAGAGAAGAAGTCTGCCAACTCGAAGTAAATAATATTCAATCTACTCGTTAATCGATTACAACTTTTCTTGTCAGATCATCTTCCTTGGTTGCGTCTATTACAAACTTCACGCTAGATAAATTATTAACGATTGCCAGATTCTCTATGTAACCCAAACGCTGCAATCCACTGTGACATCCTAATAGAGGCGTAAATCTCGAAGAACAAACATTCTAACTTTGATAATCTAACTGAGAATTGCTGCTCAACTTAGATTAAATCAAACGGGTTGTGAGAAAACTTGTTTGATGTAAAACGTACCTTAATTCCATGGGTTGGTGGGGCTACAGGCTATCAAATTTTTAAGGTTCCACTTTGAGTGTGAATAACAGTTTTTTCGTCAGTAAGTCCCATGTTAGAAAAGCAGAGTTGATTGATACAAATCTGACTTGCGAGGGATAATATTGCATGAGTAGCTCTTTACATATCCACATATTATTCCTCCATACACTATTCTCGAAGCAATCACAACTTAGGTCAGTTCAGGTAAATGGGTTTGATAATTCTGCCCCTGGGTTTATTTCACTAAGTAACACAAATATAGGCTGACTGTATGGTTACTTAGATGGTACAGACTCACAGAAGACGGACCATAATTCCGGATTTTTTTATAGTTTACAAGACCAGTGCGATTATCGTAAACGCTGACTGATTGTGAAATGAACGATACTCGTATTATCATGGTTTTGTGCTCTAAGCAGACCACATATCTGTGCAATTGTGACAATAAAGAGAAGACAATATTCGTGACTAATTCGTTAGCCAGTGGCTTCTCAGTCAGCTATCCATCAGCCCTATCACCTGCCTCTCCAAACACAGTATTTTCTTAACTAACAGTAATAAACGAATATTTTTAAAATAAAGTAAGAAATATCACCCACACAGCGACCTTTGTTGTTACACGGTAAAATGTTGCCTGCATCCCAGGAGTGACTGTATACGGTGACTTTTGTGCAAAATGAACAGTGATATTCACAAACACCACTTCAAACCCCACTCTGTAATACAACCTTATGTATGCAAATCCAAGCCACTCACGTTCACAACTAGTGACAAATAGTGAATTTGTTGAGCTAGACAATGATCTCGAAGAAGATCTTGGAACGCCTCCTCAAGCGAGCAATCACAAGGTACATTTCAGAAACTAGGCCCATAACGTGTCATGATTCCGCTTCCTTTCAGATAGTCGCGTTCTTCGTTGCGGATAGCTCAACGGATCTAAACGAAGTCAATTTTGCAAACAGTCACCTTCAGTACGTCTTATCGGGCTTCCTCAATTTCGTGAGACACGTGTCAGTTACATATGAAACTGTGAACAAATCAACTAGTTTATTGAAATTCACAGAGGTGAGGACGGATCACAGTCTACTGGAGGAATGTTGAAACTCCTATGCAAGACTTGTTTTGAAATACTTGAGCTTCACATTCTGCACTGTGACATACTTAACGCGGACGTCATTCTTACGCTTTTGTCCTCTATGATGGATTGGTGGGGAACATCACTAATCTCGTAGAACCAGTTTTGCTAGGATGTCACAAGCCTGTCCTCAAAAATACTACTTTCACACTTTTGAACATTGTTGGCGGCATCCGGCACGGATTAGCTTGCCACATTGACCGAAGCCAAAGGACGTCTTCGCTTTCAACCTTCATCCCAAGTGGCTTGCGCTGCACCACTTGCGGTTCCACTCAAATACCACGTTTCCGGTGTAAACCCGAAGGAATAAGACCAGTAGGTGTGTCGCAGACTGTTGGTTTGCCCGAATAGCTTTCCAGTAAATGCAGTCAACTTTTCCTCTAAGATCTGGTTTAAAACCTTGGTAAAGTTTTAACTGGGTAGTGAAAGCATACAGGAGATGACAAGTTACGCGGTTCACTTTTGTCTCAATGTCCCCGCTTTGGTTAGACATCTGTACCGGGCTTTGACGCATTCATTTTTTTTCATAACTCTTATTCGGGAAAGCTGGGGTCCGTACAGTATCAGAGGAGGCTTTACGGACCAGGGAGAAAGACTGAGCTTCGTACCCACTGAAGGTATTTGCTCATCCTGTCAGTTAATTTGAAATAAAAATTTGAAAGACGTTACAGCAACACCTGGAATACATTACCGCCAAAAACTGCGACACTTGAGCGATGCTGAACACTGGAAAACATATCTAGTAACACCACGTATGGTCATTAGAAGATGTGAAGACAATAAACAGCTCACCATTTTCAGCCGTGTCAAAAAACTGCGTCCAGGAGCGGTTTCTGTTTTAAAAAGTACAGCTGTTGGATAAGCGGCAACATGCTCAATTTAAAATGCATTTCTATAATTTTTAGCTTAAAATACCACTGTGTCCTAGACCAAAGTAAACAGAATAGAATGTTGCAGAATCATTAAAAAAATATTAGGTTATACGTTACAGTGCTAGTAAACGTCCCGTCGTTCATTCAGCTGCGGGTACTTTTCGATATTTCATTTTTTTGCAACGTCATGTCTCGCCTAACACCGGAAGACTGATTTTCCGAATTGAGTCCAGAACGTGAGGGAAAATGTGAAAGCGTTGCCCAACCGAAGGGATCTTAATATGCATGCAAACGCCAATGGTTTTTTAAGACGTGGTGAAACATTGAGGGATAATATTATCGTGCGTCCGTTTTGGGAAAATTGCGCACATCTAAGGGGTTTATTGACATAAATTAAACCACTATTTTTTATTTCACATCCTGATTCAATTCGCACCTGAGACATGGACAAAGCGAACAAATATTGATTATTGTACAAGTTCACTCAGATATTACGTTAGATACCTTATCCGTATGATTGTGTTGAGGGTGCCACAAGCAAAATCAGTAACACCGCCAATAAAAGTGCTTATAAAAATTGAACGCCTCATCTGTTTCTTTATTACTTACGAGACGTCCAAAATATTCACGGATTACCGTCACAGAAAAATCATTACTCAAGGCTTCCACTACTTTCAAATAATGCATGTTTATCTAATTTAATCCCTAGCGTACACTATGCTGTAGGACTGCAAATACATAGTCGCTGTTTTACAAACACGCTGACTATACTGTCCGAAAAATTCAAGACAGAATATAAGCGTCAGCTTGTATTCCAACTTGTTCATATTCCCGTGCGCAACAGTAGCTTGTTGCACAAAAATTGTCGTAAATCAAGTGCAACCCAAAAAACAAACAAGTTAATATACAGCAAAATTCGACCTGTTGAGTTCAAACAACAAATCCGGGCAACGACACATTCCATGTCGCAAATCCGCTTCGTATGCAACTGTACGTAAAACCTTCTGCTGTCAGTGTTTTAACAGAAAAATCGTGCTAAGCATAAAAGTGGTTTGGTGTTCCAATATAACGAAAACCTCCATATCTTGTAAATTTATAACTAGCTCACTCTTGCCTTTCAAAGAGTGTCAGCCAAGACATACTGTGTTTTACTGAACACAAAATGGTTACTATACATCGCTGGTTTTCTGCCTGGTTTGCTTCACCCACCTCATATAGTTAGCTGATTGTAATTCATATTATATATTGAATCGCCGTTGTAGTGCGCTTAAAAATGAGCACTAATAGCCTGTACTCATCCTAATCGCATACTTGTTATAAGCGCACGCTATTGGTTAACTGGGTTCTTTCTCACCACTGCAATACCTGTAATACTGTTGCCCATCAGCATTGTGTTGTACGATCCCATACACAGAAGGACTTGTTCATGAAGCCTATACCGTCAGTAATGTCAGACAAACCTCTAAACCTTTTGATTGTGCTGATTATACAACGAAATGTAAAATTAATTCATTTCTCAACTCGGCAGTTGTAAACGCAAGAATGGGACGAAAGAAAATTCTACTAGGTTTAACAGGAATAGCGAGTGTATATGACATTTTAGTGAGTGATTGTTGTTCGCAATTATTCGGAATTCAATCGCATGATTAACCGCTTCTGGTCAATCTCAGTTATTACACCATCGAAATGGATCGTAGTTTGGTGCGGTATGGTGTGAACAGTAAGTAGAGAAGTGACAGTGGTGGACGCGCTCTGCTCTAGAGAAACTCCCGTGGATGTCGAAAGGCTCTTACATGCTAGGGTTTCATATGGGTTGTGGATAATTGGCCACAGATGGTTCAGGGTTTCTACAAACTGATATTATGCATAGTTATATGGACTGTAGAATCCGATGGCAAGTGCTTCTATTGGTGGTAACAGTCGCTATGTTGCTACTATGGTGCAGTATTCATGAAACATACAGGCAAGTCGGAATACGGTTTTATGCCATGGTCATCATATGTTAGAGTGAAAGTGATCGCACTAGAGGTGAACTGCTGAATCCATTTCGAACGAGGTTCACGGACTCTCTTCTACTGTCTCATTTTGGTTCTTCTGATTTAGCCGACTTGGCGGCAACAAGTTAGAAAGCAACCACAGAGAAAAGGCAATAAATTAAGCGAACTATCTTGGGGGTGCATCATGTATCGGACTGGTATATGATGGTACGATAAACGATGCCATGTTCGACGATTGGTAGTCTCGAGACTACAGGTCAAGTTGTAGCATGTCTTCACTTAACAGTAAAAGTAGGTTATATCACACAAACATTCAGAGTGACATGACATATTGTTATCTAAGGTTATCCGCAAAACTTCAAGAAAAACAACAGTGTGAAAACCGACCAAGCCAGAGGCACGTGACAATCAAATGACCCAGAGCTATCGAACTAGCCTGGAAGAACGAAATTTACCCTCAGTTGCCAACCCCTTATTCCGTAGTCAAATATCGATCTACTGCAATGAAAAATGCCATTCTTAGATTATTCGCAATCATTAGTCAACCAC